>PVKS010013560.1:0-50493 GCA_004027875.1 Aplodontia rufa | reverse complement strand
CCGTATCCAGGTGACACCTGATATCAACTAAATTAAGATCCCAGGGAGTGGGGCATTACCATCAATATTTGCCTATATTTAAAAAATTTCCCAGGACTTATAAGGCTACTGAGATGATTAAATGCAAATGTATATAATAAAATGCCAAGATATATGTTGGACACATAGTACATGCTCAACAAAAACTCTTTTATCAATTAGTAAATATGTTCCATAAGAAAGGCATAGAATAAGATCTTCATGAGTTCAGAGTAGGAAGAAAAGTTTTTCAGCTGAATGGATCAGGAAGGCTATATGAAATTGGTGTTATATTGTTGTCATAAGATAATATCATGGAATGGTGAAAGGGGGTTTCCAGATTGAAGACCTAGAACAAATGAATACAAAAGGCAACCTATTGGGAATTACCAGGAGCATTTCAGTTGGTGACAGCAGTAGAAGAGACAGAGATGGGCCCCAAATGGCAGGTATGATCAACAGAAATTGGCAATGGTACCTGGGAGAAGAGACTGCACCATGACTTTTGAGCCTGTGTCATAATAATATATGAAAGTAGACTAAATGATAATTGGGAATGAAGGAACTGCTGACCAGGGTGGGGACAAAGATGATCTCCCTGTGAACAGGGACCAGCCTAGGAACATGCTAGAGAGGGTGTCCAAGGGATAGTTGAAAATAAAAGTAGGACACAAAAGTGATGATAGGGAAGGAATAGATTTGGAAGTTTTCTTTTTTTCTCTTCTTTTTCTTGTTTTCTGGAGGTGATAGTTAAAAACCAAGAAATTCAGTGAAATCATCCATGGGGAAAACATAGATAAGAGTACAAAGGCATTTTTTTTGGTGAGTACCTGAAGCCTAAGGCAACTTACTGGTTTTTTTGTTTATTTTTTTCTAAGTTGAGGTTCTCTTGCTCTATAACAATTACAGCGATCTCCCATTTATCTGTGGTTTATCTTTTCTGCAGTTGCAGATAACCATGGTCAGAAAATACAGTATAGTACACCAAGGTGTCATATAAGTTTTATTACATATATCATTAATAATTGTTCTATTTTGAGTTACTGTTGTTAATCTTTTGCTGTGTCTGATAGATAAGCCAAAGGTATCTATCAGAGGTATAAGCCAGAGGTATGTATGTACAGGAAAAAAAATTAGCACATACAGAGTTTGGTGCTATCAGAGGTTTCAGGCATTCACTGATGGCAGAGGGGTCTTGATTTTTTTTTCCTTGCTGGGGATCTGTCCCAAGATTCTGTACCTGTTAGGCAAGTGCTCTACCACTGAGCTATAACCTCAGCCACTGGGGGTCTTGGAATGTATTTCCTGTGGCTAAGTAAAGAACAGTGACTTTGTTTAAAAAAAAATGAAAATTTCTGAACACATCTAGGCATGCTTTTCTTTATCTAGTGTTACATTCTAATACAAATGCCCAGCTTGTTATACCATTGCAAATCCTAGTGGTAACATCCCACTGAATAGGTATGGCTTCCTTTAAAATTTTCACAGGTAGATGAGAAATGAGTGTGAACACACATATAAATATATATAATTTTTGCTATTTTTTTTGTACCAGGGATTGAACCCAGGAGTGCTTAACTACTGAATAACATTCCCCAGTCCTTTTTATATTTTGAGACAGTGTCTCGCTGAGTTGCTCAGGGCCTCACCAAGTTACTGAGGTTGGCTTTAAACTTGTGATCCTCCTGCCTCAGCCTTCCAAGCTGCTGGGATTACAGGCATGTGCCACCATGTCCAGCTTGATTGTGAATACATATATATATAAGCCTAAATTCTAATATTATGCCAAGAGTCATGCAACTATAAAAATAACACAGTTGTTTTAAAACCAAAGAAATATTGTAGAGTAGAAACACCACCAAATTGAGAAACAGGACTTCTGATTTCAGTCCTGGTTCTGGTCACCATAGCAGGTTATTTAGCTTGGCCAGAGTAACATTTCTTTAGATAAAAGGTGGTGGAAAAGAAGTGGGTGATGCAGAAATGGGTAGAATAACTTAAATATGTAAACTAAAAAGAAAAGAGAGAAAAGAAATGATTAGAATGAGTTCCATTTGTCAGAAGAAAATGCATAGTAGTTAACATTTTCAGTTAAGTGTTATTTTACATTTAGGAAGAAATTTTTCACAAGTATATTGTACTGATTTACTATTTATGAAACAGACATGTACTATATTCAATCAATCTTTTTTTTTTTTTTTTTTTTTTTAAAGAAAAGAACTGGGTGATGATAGCCTCTCTGTAGAGAATCCTATAACCAAACGCTCGATAGAGTGGCTTTCACTCTTATCACCCTGTGGTGGGGATAGAGGTTTCAGAGTACAGATGCTAGTTGATAAGTGCAGTTTACTTTAAGAATTAATCAATAAGGATTTTATGCATCATATCTGAGTTGGAACTATACTTTGGTTTCCAGGTAAAAACTGCCTCTGTGTTCTAAAGGTTCGTCTTGGGCTGGTCTTAAAGCTAATCTATAGATATTCTTCAAAAGAGCTTTCTGAACTCAGACATTCTTTGCCCCTGAGCTCAACTTTATAAAAGAGCTCAGTGCTCATGCTTCCTTTCACTGTTCCTGTCTTATCATAGAGATGGGCAAAAATGCTAAAGCCCGTATTTTTCTAAACTCCTTACACAGCAATGCCCAGATGCCAGCAACCGTGAAACAGGATGTGTGCAATTTCTGAGTTGGAATCCCACCCCATTTGAGAAAAAATGTCCAGATTAGCATTATTTGATTGTCCCATAATGAAAAAAAATCATGGTTTGACTTTTAGTTTTCTCTGATAGAGTGCAGGGTTGTATGTGAGGCTGTAATTGCTTGTCTGTAGAGTTTAAGATGAGTGTGGGAACGCTAGCAAGTCATGCTGCTTGGACAAACACTATTTCTCTTTCTGCCATATGCTCCTTTCACGTGCCTGTTGGTGATATGCACTTGTGTGTGCCCTAATATCTCCTCATTATAAGCAAGCCCATTGCAGAGACCTTGATACAACCTCCCCCTCTGTCAATACTTAAGGAGAGAAGGGCTGGGATGGAAGAATATATCTGGAAGCTATTCTCCTTTATTTTAGGAATAAAACTCAGTTCTAGTAATAGGAAACATTTTCATTATCAGAAGGAAGTGCCAAGTATTATGTGCATCATTTTCCACATATAGTTTCAAGCACAGAACAGGGCTTGGTGACTAGGGTAACAGAAGAGGCTGCAGGCACCAAAAATCTACAGATTCCCTGGGTTTAGAATATCTTCAGAGATTTTTCATTTGTCCTTTAAGAAAATACAAATTTACCTTAAAAATTAACCTTCCTTCTGGCACTCTGGTCTCTTCTTTTATCCCCCCATGTAGAAGTCTGGTTTAGCATACAGATCATTAAATCACTAGCTAAAGTGGGAGGAGTTGGCTAATTATTTAGTGATGAGGGCTTTGAGGTAGCCCTAAACCTTCTGAAAGATGAGGACTTAACTTGGTCTTCTGAACCCAAACATCTAGCCCACTGCATAACAACTTAATCTAAATCAGCATGAGAATATCAACCTTGTATATATTATTTCATTTAAATTCTCAGGGAGTGTGTTTTGCAGAATTTAGACCATATTCATAGGCTGGAGATTCTGTTCCAATAGGTCTTCTATCTGTCTCTGACTTTTTGACTCCTGACACTAAGGTCTATTTGCACAAGGTCTGAAAACAAACAAAGAGCAACCACAAACCTCAGTTGAAATAAGTGCTTGTCCACAGAAGCAAGTGCCCTGGAGAAGAGGGCTTGTGCTTCTTGGGCCCTTGGGGAGGCAGAAGAATAACAGAATGCCATTTCCCTTCCCTTCCAGGAGCTCACATTTTAGTTCTAGAAGCTGACTCTAGTATAAAAACTGTAGGATTTGTCATAGTCACAATGGGACTTTAACAACAGGGGCTAAGAAAAAGAGAAAATAGAGGAAATTGTCTTCTCAAGGGGGCAGTGAGATTGTGGGAACTGAGATGGGGAAGATGAGATTTGGGAGGAATGAACTACTGGCAGGGAGAGGATGGTGGGGTAGACCTCCTCCCAGGCCAAGGGGGTATAGTAGGAGAGGTGGCCCTCAGAGGCTGTCATCAGCTAATGGTTATGGGAAGCAAATGGACAGTAAGATTCTTTCTTAGGGGCTGGAGCAGTGGCTCAGCAGTTACAACACTTGCCTGGCATGTGTAAGGATGCAGGTTCAAAATCCAGCACCATATACACAATGAAGTGTTGGAGCAATGAAAGCCTTATGAAAAAACAAATTAAATAAAACTATTTCTCTCTCTCCCTTTCTTTCTCTTAAAAAAAGAGAGTCTTGATGTCTGACCCAAAGAATTTCTTAATTAAGATCAGGGGTCTTTGTATATTCTGGATATCAGCCCTCTGTGTAAGGTGTAGCAGGCAAAGTTTTCTCCCATTTTGTAGGTTTTCTCTTGACACTTATGACTAATTCTTTAGCTGTGCAGAAGCTTTTTAGTTTAATGGCATCCCATTCATTTAGTCGTGGCTCTAATGCCTGCCCTATGGGAATTTTGTCAAGGAAGGCAGTGTAGACCCCTATGCCATGTAGCGTTCATCCTACTTGTTCTTAAAGCAATTGTAAAGTTGCTGGTTTAATTTCCAGATCGTTGAACCACTTTGATTTGATTCTTGTGCGGGTGAGAGGTAAGGATCCAATTTCAGTTGTCTGCACGTGGCTGTTCAGTTTGTCCAACACCATATGTTGAACAGGCTGTCCTTCTTCCATATTATGCTTTTGACCCTTTATCAAACATCAGATGGTTAAAGATTTGGAGGTTTGTCTCAGTATCTTCTGTTATGTTCCATTGGTCTTCAATTCTGTTTTGATACCAATACCACACTGTTTTTGTTATTGTAGCCATATAGTATAATTTCAAGGCAGGAATTGTGACACTGATTGCTTTCTCTTTCCTGCTTAGTAATAATTTCACTATAAGGGTCTTCTTTTATAAAAACTGAACTCCAAAGCCACAAATAATCCAATCAATAAATGGGTTAGGGAGCTAAACAGAAACTTCTCAATGGAGGAAGTCCAAAAAGCCCATAAAAATATGAGAAAATGCTCTATATCATTAGCAATGAGAGAAATGCAAATAAAAACTTCACTGAGATTCTACTTCACTCCTGTCAGAGAGGCAAAAATGAAGAATATGAACAATGACAGATACTGGAGGGGAAGAGAGGAACACAGTCACATTGCTGGTGGGACTGCAAACTGGTACATCAACTCTGGACAGAAAGCAGTGTGGAGACTCCTCAAAAAGCTGGGGCTGGAACTACCCAGCTATCCCACTCCTGGGTGTTTTCCCAAAAGAGCTAGAATCAACATATTACAGAGATACAGTTTCATCAATGTTTACAGCAGCTCAACTTACTATAGCTAGACTATGGAACCAACCCAGGTGCCCCTCACTGGATGAGTGGATTCAAAAACTGTGGTACATATATACAATGGAATTCTATTCCCCTATCAGAGAGAATGATATTGTGGGATTTGCAGCCAAATGAATGGAGACGGAAAAAATTATGCTGAGTGAAATATCCCAAATTCAGAGATTCAAGGGCTGAATGTTTTCTCTCATATGCAGAAGCTAGAATACAATCAGAAAGAGATTGATAGTTGGCTAAGCTAAGAATAACCTTAACATAGGTGAATTTCTTACATGAGCAGAGGGAACCTTGCCTAGGATGCTGGGGGATGAAGGGAGGATGGCAGGGAGGGGGGGGAGGGGAATAGGAGGGATATCAAGGCTGCTGGAGGGAAGGAGTATGGGGGTATCAACCCAGTGGGGAACCTTTGACTTCCATGAGAAGCCCAACTAACACAGGGTTAAGTAGGGGGAAACATGGGATCAGGGGGAACCCAAAGAGAGGAGACCATGGAATGGCATCAGCCTTGGCTTGCTTCTGGCATTATGCATTTGTTCATGTTTGTATGACAACGATTCCCTCCTACATGTAAGACCATCTTGAAAGAATTAAAAAAAAAAAGATCAGGGGTCTTCAATATTGGACAGGGAGTATGGGGAAAGGATTCAGCTTTTAAAGATTCAAGACTGGGGCTGGAGTGGTGGCTCAGCGGTTTCGGCGCTTGCCTGGCAAGCACGAGGACCTGGGTTCAAACCCCAGCACCACGTACACGACTGAGTGTTGGAGCTACTAAGGCCATGTGAAAAACTAAATAAAGTTGTTTCTCTCTTTCTCTGTCTCTCTCACGGTCCCTCTCTCTAAAAATAAATAAATAAATAAATAAATAAATAAAGATTCAAGACCAATAAGAATTATAAAGGGTGTCAGGATTTCGGGCAGGCTCATCTTAAGGGCAGCTTTGATGGTGTAGAAGAGAGGAGGTGAGAATTCTGGTCAAAGTTAAGAAAGAAGAATCCTAGCACAAACCTACCTTGTTGGATAATAGGACTATAATTACATCGGAAGTGTAGTTCTCAGGGACTCCACCATCTTCCATTTGGTTTGAATGGAAATGAGGTGGGCAGGAAGAGTGATGTCATAGGGCTCACTGGCACTTGGTCTGATTCCAGAGAAGACTTGGTGATGTTTGCTTCAGGAAGTGCACAGAATTGAAGCTATACACACACAGAAGGGCCTTCCAGACTGAGGAAGGCAGAGGAAAAGCCAGGAGGCCATGATACTTTCTCTGTTCTTGATGAAGTACTTAGATACTGAAGGAAGACTCTGGCACAAGCTTGTGTGTGAACCTGGGCATTCCAACTCTACAGCTGAACTTCACTTATTTGCTTCAGTACACAAATACCTACAATGACTAAATGGGCCTGATGCAAGAGGGAAAATGTATTCTCTTCTCTCAATGAAAACAAAACATCTAGTGTTGATACGAGAGACTTATTTTAAATGGAGATAAGCAAAATCAACTTCTAGGGTTAGTGGTTTTTAAATTTGAATATGCAGGAGAATCATGTAGAAAGCTCATAAAGAATGTGTATTCCCAGGCCCTATCTATGCAGCCACTGAATCTCTGAAATGTAGGTGAGCCTGGGAATCTGTGTTCTACCAGGCCCCACATGTGCTCTGAATAGCAGTGGTTGGTAGATCAGGTCATCTACCCAGCTGCAATGTCTCTCTGCAGAAGAGTTGAATGAATCTAGAGATCTTAATAAAGAACACCCAGAGGCACATCGCAGATTGCCTTCCAAATGGGAAAAGAAAGATGAACATATATTTACCATTAAATCTATACCGAAAAAAAGTTCTACTCAGAGATAGAACATATAACCGGTTGCTTTTGGTTTTTTGAAAATAGAGGAGTGGCACATGATAAGCCGGAGGCCTGGGCTAATGTAGGATTTGGGCATGTTTCCGGTGCCTGCTCCTTTCTTTGTGAACAGGTTCCCCTTCTCTCAGTGGCCACGCCACAGTGTGCTGCACTGTTGTGTGGGGTGCCTCTTAGGGGAGGCTGAGCTCTGCCAATCCCCTCCCCCTCTGCTGGGCTAGCCCTGGCTCAGCTCCTGATTAATTCAGGGGATCCTGGGAGGTTAACCCTTAATTTGATGGCTCCAGTGGGGAGCTAAGAGATTGCTGGTAATTTATCACCCTTGTTTCATTTTTTTTTCAATACAGAAATTTTTCTAAGGCAACGGACAAAAAATTATTTTTAAAACCCATGTTTAATATACACTAGACATAACATTATCTTCCTACATGACTGCATCCTCCAAACATAACGATTACTTCTCGACTATCTCTTTTAACACACTTGAAATACATAACATACAAAAAAAATATATATATATATAACTACAATTAAAGCTTTAGCTTCTCACAATGGGCCCAGACCCCCATGTTTGCTTCCTGTTCCCTCTGGAGAAAGTAGTCTTTCTTCTACTAAAGATAAGATTTTTTATTGGGATAGTTTAACTAAGCTGCTGAGATCTCCTTAACGAGATTATGTAAATGTATGCCAAGGATATAAACCACATTTTCTCTGAGAGTGGAACACTTCAGATATCATTTAATAAAACAGGACCATGGTAGAAACACCTCGATAAATTGTTAAGGGGCAAAGCAAGAAGGCTGAACTATACACATCTGATCAAATTTTGTTTGATTCAGTTACTTTATTAAAGTCTCCTAGAGAAGGACAGAGGACCATTGTACCACTGTAGAGGGCAACTTTTCTATTCCTCTATACTTGATGTAAAGGAGGGGATATCACCCCTCAAGGCCCCCTGAGGCCCCTTGTGGCTTAGTGCCACTGTCTTGAGGGTAGCGGGGAAGTTCTCAATATAACAGACTGCGATTGTATTTCCCAACAACACTGGGAAACAAAGAAGACTCAGAACCAGTCCCATGCCAGGCAAGGAATAAAAACTGGCTCCCTACTCACATCTCCCACCTCCCAGGAAGAAATGCTACAGTATTTGGATATGGTTTCCTTTGGAACCCATGGACACTTATTAGGAAAGCTATAATATATGGTGTGTTTGGATATATGCACATGCAAGGATATGTTTCTTATTTTTGCATAACACCTTTGTGTGTTTTACTTAAATTTCTCGAGTTTGAGAACTGGTTTTGTTCTAAGTCCCTTTGCTTTTGTTTCTTTTGAGTTTGCCAGCAGAATCTTGCACAGATACTCTCAATTATTAAAAAAAAATGTAACAAATGTCCAAAGAGCTGTGTGCCATGGGCTGAGCACTCTTTTGTATGAAGACAGTGGTCCTACAAAACTGCTGCAGAGAGAAAATATCACAGCAGCCCTGCAGCTGGGCAGCTTCCTCTGTCCCCTCCTTCAGTCTAAAGTGCTGCAGAATGATACATGATTGCATTTTGGTAATAAAGGAAATAATAACTTAGATATAGAAGCTAGCAACCCCACTTCTGCAGTTTCAGAGGGTGGAGAATCAAAGACAGTTAGTTATCCACATAGACTCAGGGAAGGGCAGTGCTGCTGTCTACTGAGGTAGAATTTTTTTTTTTAAACTAGCCATCCCTTTGAAGCAAAGATTGCAAATAAATACGATTTTATTTCTGATTTTTGAAATTGTTTAAAGCTAACAGGTGGGTCGTATGTTCCCTAAAATTTTTTTAACTTTTATATTTCCCAAATGTTGACATAAAACTCCTTGATCATCAAACCTAAAACTGATCATGCGGTAGAGCATTTCAGAGGTCATATTCCCTTCCATTTTCCTCTTTGTCTTCACAAATGTATCTATATCGAATCTATATCTATATCTGTAAGTGACTCGATTAAACCTAAGCCTTTCACCTTCAGAAGACCCCATTGCGCTGACTTGGGTTATTATCCATTCCACATATGCATTTCAAACCCCCCTCGTGTGACTTTTGTGCATGTCACCAGCTCATCTGCTGCATTTGGTTTAGAGAGAGTCATTTACAGTCACACATTTGGAAACTCCTTAACAAGCTTCTATCAGTTTCCTTCCCAAAGCCATTTAAATAGATGAGGGTGGGCTGTCAGCAGCGACAGCAGTTTCCTCCGTACCACTGATTCCTGCTGCTTTTCGTATGTCTTTATAAGGATTTCCATTTTGTGGACTCAAAAAACCCAAAGATGTACATTCCAGAGCCTATATAAGTCATCATTTTGGGGAGATTGACTTTAAAAATTAAAATGCAAACCAACACACTATAACCTGAAAGTTCCCTAAAAAATAAAAAAGCGGTTCCCTTCCTTTTTTATTTTAAAGAATACTTTTTGAAGTAATTGGCACAAAGACTGTTCTAGTACAGATTGCTGCAAGTGTGCTATTGGCAAAAACATCACAAGCACTGGAACAACTTTAATATGCTCGAGAAGCCAAATATAAACTGACACCAGGAACGCAAGTGTGGGAACAAACAGGGAAATAAAGGAGAGCATCTCAATTTAATACAAACCTACATATAAAGGGACCAATTTTTCTAGTTCATGGTTTAGCATACAATGCAGCTGTCCTCTGAGTGAATATAGAGTAGTTATACATAAGAAATTGAATTATCAATTTGAGAGAATTTCTCAAGAGTCCTTTTGATATGTAATACTGCAACTATAATGCCTAAGAAACCAGACATCAATGCATTAAATGAGATCAGGTTGGGATTATTTTTTAAAAAGGAGGTTTTGAATTTGGAGAAGCATTTCTTTGAATTGACCTCTGGAATAGCACTTCTGCATGGAAGCTCTAAAGGGATCATTTCACCTCTACCTGTGGTCTTGCTTTCCAGGCCTTTAAAATGTTTAAGTGTGAATCCATGTAACCCATGTGGGGAGTGGGGAATCATTTTAGATGTGTCTCCTGTGTGGAATGAAATGGAAGAATTTATAGACTTTTGCACTCTGCGAGATATGGAAAGAGCATTCAATTCTCCGTTGAATAGAAAATGAAAACTATGTTTTTAAAAATTCCTTCCTCAACTCATCTTCTTTGCTATTTTATGGTAAGGATTCAAGGATTTGGAGATTTTCTGCATCTTTCTCCATCCACTTTTCAAATTTCTCCCTGATTGTGACCAACACTTTCTTTACCCTGAAACTGAAAAGAAGGCTCCATTTTCAGTCTTGCTCGGTAAGATTTCTCCCGTAACCCCCTGGAGTTCAAACGTGCTACACATATTTTTTTCTTGGGGAACGTTTGAAGTCCCCTTTAAAAATAATGCCTTGAGGATATTTTTCCCTAATACCATTTAAAGAAACTTGAAAGCATATGGCTCTTGAAGCACACAGGGTTCTGATGAAGCAATCAGCAACACTGCTCCTATGCAGACTTCTACCAGAAGCTTCCAGACCCAGCCCAGATCAGTCTTTCAAATGAACTGCGGTTCTGCACAAACTCCTTTCCTCCATCTGCTGGTGGACTAAAGTGCTGACTTTCAACCTTTGAAGGATGGAAGTTGCGGGAAAGGTTGTATCAGGATCAGAACTGTCAGTGCCTAAGCAAATCAATCTCGCAAGCTTGTAAGACAACTCAAGACAAATATTTCTCTGTAGTGCAGCCCCCATCCTTAGTATGGGAGGAGAAAATAAAGTTTCTTTGTCAGGATCTATTTGATGTAGTCCCAAGTAGCCCTACCATTTCCTTAGGTGATTCTCCACACAGCCAGCAAAGACTAAATAAAACAAAAACATGGGATATTTATGCACTTTCCCTGGAACTGGGTAGAGCATGCTGTTCTCCTGCAGTTTTGCAATGGATACTCCAAATCTATCATAATTAAAACCACACTTCTTTAGACACACCTCATTGGTGTCAAAATATCACATCTTGTGCTATTTTCCTGGGATTTTAACAAAATAGTAATGATTCTTTTGATTATCAGAGTAGCTTGTGCCAAGTAAGGATGCAACTGTTTAAAACAACTAGAATCAGCACTCCATTTAAAAATTCCTACTCTGGTTTAAGTAGACATAACCCCCAAAAGAGAGGTTTTAGGCAGTAAACCCCACTTATCCGCAAGATCTCCTTTTCCATAACACTTGGATGAGGTGAGTAGCTGATTGGCAGGTATGTGATTTATTCAGATTCAGGGTCAGATTTTCCTATTCTTTCCTGGTCTCTACATTGTCAGATAATGTTTTTCAAGTGTTCAAATGCTCCTGTGTCATAATTTCATTCATTCAAAAGTATTACTGAGATTCATCCATTGCAAAGCAGTGTCCTATGCTCTCAGAATCCAGTGATGGAAAGGGCAAAGAGGAGAGCTAAGAGCTGATAGATGTTTTGTCTGGTTTAAATGGCTGCTCTGGGGTCCAGGTGAAATCAGGAAAGCCAAGTGCAAGGCTCTTGCAGAGATCCAGGTGAGAGAGAAGATGGTAGCTTAGGAGGAAACAGTGCTACATGGTTGGGTTTTAGATAAACTCTGAAAGTAGAATAGACAAACTTAACGGAGGGTGGAGTTGCTGATGCATTGTATAAATGTGTGTGTGGATGGGGGAGATGAGGTAAAAAACGGAATCGAAGGATGTGCCAGAGCTTTTGTCCAGAGTCCCAGCATGGAGGGTGGTGCTACTTACTGAGATGGAAAAGGCTGGTAGAGGGCCAAATGTTTTGGAGATGGATTTTGTTTTTACATTATGATTGAGAAACTTTACATTTGAATAAAGATTTAGTTGGACACAGAAATTCACACGTCCTTCAGTATCAATATTTTTTTCTAAACTTTATATTCAGAGATCTTTTATATGTTAAAATGGAATGGTCCCAGCAGTTTTATGCATATCCATTATGGTAAATTCCCTTGGTGAAATATGGATGTGAATACCACAATCTGAATTTTTTTTTTTAAATCCAGACTGAGAGGACAAGGGATGTATTTTCTGATAAAAGACACCAGTGAGTCAGGACTAAGAACAAGCATAGCAGACCAGGCAAACAAAAGCATTGTCCTATAGTGGCCTTCAAGGCTTTCTCACTAGACAAAAAAAAATAATATATATATATTTACACATTATAAAATATATATTATAAATGGATATATATTATGTTTAAGATTTAATTTAAATGTGTTAAGCTGGCAGCTCCCTAGGCCCTGCCAGTTCCTATCTTGCCGGGTCTCTGGAAGACATCTGAGTGAACAATCAGGAGAAAGGAAGACAATGCTTAGTGCTTCCTCCTGGCACAGTGGACTGGCAAGCATTCAGGGGACACTGGTCCACTTGGCAGAGGCTCCCCTGTTAAAAACACTTCTGCAGAGTACTGTGGGCAGCACACTTTCCTGAAGCAGTGACCTTCCGGGAGCTGTTGGAGGACTGCTGCTCATGTTTAGTTTCCTTAATCCTGATAAAGCAGTGAGGAGGGCTTAGGTGGTAATTTATTTATAAGAAATCATAATAAAGCTTCAGCAATTTGAATGCTGTGTGTAGAAAAGTAGGAGGTAGGTTATACAGAGGCAGGGTATCGTAACCTAGAAATGAGCATTATGACAGTCTTCTGGTTTATCTACCCTTGGAATCAATTTTGTCACTTTTTAATTGACCGATTTTCCCTTGTTTGTTTAACATTTATTAATTGATTGTTATACTCATGCAATTAATTCAAAAGCTGGCAAGTTTAACACAGAGAAATTAATTTTCTTTTACCAACATGCCACTTAAAATACATTTTTGGAAGCCTGGGTTACCAGGAAATTACCTTCAAATTAATCAACAAGGAAATTAGACAGTAGTGTCCCTTGACATCTGTCAATCCAAAATATGTCAGTTTCTTCCTTTTGTTTGAGCAAGCTTTTTCCGCTGAGTAAGGAATAAGAAAAACCCTGGATGTTAAAGTAAAATTACCCTGAATCTTAATGGGCAGAGAAAGGGAATCAGTTCCTTCGTATAAATATGCAATGTTTAAATGATTTTTATTTTTCACCAAGGGAAATTTCAAGAAAAGGGGTAAATTCTATATGAGAACGTGAAAATTAAGCTAATCGCTATCTGCCTCAATGGCCCTTTTGCCACTTGCTTTTATTTTCCGTTATTTGAGCTGTAACTAGCAGCTAGCACTCTGCTAGGCCTGCTAGGGGCAAGCTTGTCAGGCACATGGGCGTGTAAGTAAAACTGCCCACGAGACCTTCAGCAGTCCATGCAGGAGAGAAGAGGGGAACTGGCCTGACCAGGCACCATGGAGAGAGGCTCTCATGGAGGAGGCTGCATTTGCATGGAATTTTTATGAGCAAGTAGGACTCCATGGGCATTAAGGTTGGAGAAGTATTATAAGAAAAGCACAGAAACGTGAAACTGCATTTGTGTTCAGGAATCAGAGGCACACAGAGGACAGGTAGGCTGGAAAATGCTGGGATTTTTGAAGCTGGCTGGATTGTAGAAGTCTGTGAATGCTATACAAGGAATTGTGACTTCTTCTTCTTTTTTTTTTCAGACAAAAGGGAACCACTGGAGAATTCTGAAGCAAGGATTATTTGACTCCACCTGAGAATCAGGAAGAAAACTGAGTACATTCATCCATTCACTTGATCCATCAACTGATGTTCCACCTCTTTTTAGTCATTTCTCTGTGCAAGGTGCTGGGGCTGTGGTGATTAATAGGAAGCACACAGTCTACCTATTGATACCTAATTAGAGTGTGATCATGGATATAATAGAAAGGTGAATAAAAGGAATGGGCAATTCTCTGTCCAGATAAAGGTAAGGAATGAATGTGTTTACAACTAGGGTTCAACTACTCAGGCTTACATTTGACCAGAGTTCAAAGGTAGAATTATTAAGTGTATTGTGTCTCTCAGACTCACTATTTTAATTGAGACAGGGTCTTGCTAAGTTGCTGAGGCTGGCGTCAAACTGGTGATTCTCCTGCCTGCTTCTTGTGAGTAACTGGGATTACTGGTGTGCGCCACTGTGTCCAGCTTCTCAGGATCATTCTGAAACCTCTTTCAGTTACCAGATTCAGTCAATCACTGAGGCCTCTTTGTTTGCCCTGAATCTTATTCTTGACATCACATCCATTCCTGATACCATTATGCTAATACATACTACTGAAATCCCACATGTGGACCACTTGGTGGGCAACTTCTAAACTGGTCTCTCTTTTTCTTTTTTGGTACTTGGGATTAAACTTGGGCCTTTTTCTTGCTAAACATGTGCTCTATCACTCACTGAGTTATACCTCAAGCCTGGTTTCTTTTTTTTTGTTTGTTTTTTTTTTAAAAGGTGTGTGTTTTTTTTTTTTTTAAAGAGAGAGGGACAGTGAGAGAGACAGATAAAGAGAGAAACAACTTTATTGAGTTTTTCACATGGCCTTAGTTGCTCCAACACTTAGTTGTGTACGTGGTGCTAGGGTTTGAACCCGGGTCCTTGTGCTTGCCAGGCAAGCGCCGAAACCGCTGAGCCACCGCTCCAGCCCCTCAAGCCTGGTTTCTATTTCCCCCCACCCCCCACCACTCTGGTCCCTCCTGCATTTTCTTTTTCTTTCTTTTTCTCTTTCTTTCTTTCTTTCTTTCTTTCTTTCTTTCTTTCTTTCTTTCTTTTTATAAAGAGAGAGAGAGAGAGAATCAATTTTATTTAGTTTTTAATGTGGCTTTTGTTGCTCTGACACTTTGTTGCGTATGTGGTGCTGGGGTTTGAACCCTCGGCCTCACACATGCCAGACAAGTGCCATAACTGCTGAGCCACCTCTCCAGCACTCCTCCTGCATTTTCTTGCCAAATTTATCTTTCTAAAATAGGTTTACACTAAGAAGGCCAGGCCAGGAATGATGTGATCTCCCTCATGTACTTGTATACATCTGAAACAACCACAGGACCTCGTTGAGCCTTATTTTCCCATGTGTCATATAGTGATGATCATTCTTCTCACTCCTATCTTACAGAATTGCTGAAAGAACCAAATGAGGCAGTGAAGTTCAAAATACCCCTGTAACAGTACAGCACCACATAGAAGTATTATGGTCACTCTCACTATTCAAGAATATTAATAGAACACAATTCACACAACTGAGCTGTCACAAATCATGAAGACTGGTGGCAACCCTCACCACTTGGCTTATCTTCCTTGACTTCCCCCCTTAGATTCAAAATGCTTTGCCCAGCGTCTGCTGAATCTGCCTTGTATTTTACCTTCTCCATTTTTGTGCTCACACCACCTTTCAGACCAGGAATTCTTTCTCTGTCCCTTTCCATTGGTGGAAATAATACCTATTCATTAAGATCTGTATCAAATTCCTCTTCCCTTTGGCTGTTTTAGCCCAAAGCCTTCCTCCTCTTCCCTTTGAATTCCTACAATTATTGCTTTTCCTACCTTGTAAATATTAGGTGTCTACTACCATGGATTGTTCTCTCCTTGCCGCCATCTCTGTTTTTGTCCTCAGAAGTACAGAATGTGCCTTTCGTTTCTCTGTGTACCTCACAGGTGCTAGATTACGGGGTGACAGACTGCTTGCATGACTCTACATCTGTCTACTGTGAAGGACTCACCAAGTTCTAACTTAATTTCTTTTGATTCTTACAATAGCCTTGGAGGCAGATAGAACAGATATTATCATCTCTATTTTAGAAAGAAGGAACCGGAGGTGAAGAGAGATGAAGTGTTTGGTCATGATTGTGATAACACAGGTCAAATACAATTCTGCTATTCCTCCAAGTTCAGGGCTCTCTCACGGTCTACCCTACATCTCCTGCCACTCTCAATTCCGATTTAGATCCATCAGAGCCATCTAAATCAGCTCCCCCTTCTACTTCAAAAACCTCTCAATGCAGATTTTCTTTTAAAACATTTAGATTCTTCCTAGGGGTTAGTTATTCCATGAGCACCACAGGGTACTTCAAGAAGCCACCCTATTGGAACTACAGAAAACACCCAGTGACTTGGCTACATAGTAGGTGTGTTTGGCTCACCTGGGCTCTGAAGAGGACATTTCACCATCTCCAGCTCCAGGAACCCAGTGTCTTTACAGTGCTAATCACACACTCCAGTAACTGATCACTTCGTTTCAAGTAAAGTACAAAGGGATACATGAAGTTTCAATCACTAATCAACAAAATATCAAATTCAAAGTTGGATAATATTAATTTTACACCAGGGAGCTAATCTTTAACCAATGTGAGCAACAATGACAAGGGTCCTATGAGGTCCACAGAGCTCACCAGGGCCATAGCGAAGCCTAATCCCATCAACTTGATTTATTGTTGATGAGTATATAATCCTTCACCCGGAGGCCACCACAGATTCCATTGTGTAGGCAGAGCCCCAATGGTAACTTCCATCTATCTCCTTCCTTTTACTTTATGGACATATATTCTGCCTTTGCCTTCTTCAGAAATGGGTATTCTGAAGGTTTCTATTAAAAGTAGTTCTTCTTCATAAAAATAAATGCTCCAAGAACAGAAGCAAAATGAGCAAGAGATCAAATCCTAGTGATAAATGTAAGCTAAGCCAATTCTTCTGAAATGCTAAAATCCTAGACTTTACAGTTATAATCCAATAAAGATCATATTATTGGCTAGTCACAGTCACTTAAGAGTTTACAGAATATTTTAACTCATAACATCTTAACCTTAACCTCATAATAGCTCTGTGATTCAAAAGAGGTTTTTTCAATGGACTGAGGCAGGCTAAATGAGTTCCCCAAGGTCAAACTTATACCAAGCAGCAAAACCAGGACTGAAACCTGCATCTGTTGATTCTCAGGCCAAGGATCTATCTGTTCTACCAAGTCCTCAAAATGCTATGAAAATATTTTTGATATTTTTTAATAATATACACAAACATTATTACAAGTAACTGTGTTGATGATTAATTTCATGTTTTTAGAAGTCATAAACAGTTTTTATTAATTTGTTTGTTAATAACAATTAACAAACAATTGGTTTGTCTAGCCTCTATTAGGCTAGACCAATTAATACCACATAGCTGAACAGCTGTAGAGTGTTGAGATTCCAGTGATATGTGTGAATCAACTTCTGTACAAATATTTTCTTACTCAATTAATGGTCAATTTTTATGCAAATCATAAAGTGACCTTATGGTACTCTTATTTGGTCCTAAATATGACTACTGAGTTGCCTAGTTATTTTGGAAAGACATAAAACCATGCTTCTCTTTGTCCATAGGTCTAATTAGTATCTCCTCCCTGACCCCCAGAAGACATCCCAAACAGTTGCGGAAGTTTACTAGCATTTCAGTCCTCTTAATAATTCTGATTTTCTAAATGACATGTCAAACTCCAACATGACCACCACAAATAATAGATTGAACTGAATTAGAGGTGGCCCACAGCTGTGCTTACGGTAGAAACCTTAGGCAGTTTGAAGCAAGTTCTTCTCTATAAATGAAGCTGAAATTATGCATGATTTATTTATTTATTTATTTTTAGGAGAGAGAGGGACAGTTATAGAGAAAGAGAGGACCAATTTAATTTATTTTTTTCACCTGGTTTCTGTTTATCCAACAGTTGTGTACGTGGTGCTGGGGTTCAAATCCAGGTCCTTGCACATGCCAGACAAGTGCTCCACTGCTGAGCCACCCCTACTCTAGCCCCTATTCATAATCTTTTGAAACTCATTATTTTCCCCCACTAACATAGGATTTAAGGTAGTACTAGACAGTTCTTTTCACCTGTCTTTCTTCTCTTTGATGCTGTGCCCAGGTAGTCAGATCAGGTTATGGAAGATGCCAGGAGGGTGACCCATGGTGAGCTCTAATAATGCTACTAGTAACAAGTGACACATAGGCTGGGTTTCCTTTGGAGCAGGAAATGTCCCCTCTGGGCCTGGCACTCTGGTCACATTGACCAGGATCTGCTTCCTAAAATTGAGAATGGCTTACCCATTTGGCTGACTCTCACTGTGCTTATCTAAGGACTTCTCAAATTGTCTCCATGGTTCCTACTGTGAGACACCTCGTGGTAGTTACCACAATGAGAAAAGTGTGTGTTTCCAACAGTCAGTCCCAGCTCACAGTACTCAAATGCCATGCCTGCAGATCTTTCGACTCTGGAGTTCAATGATGTTAAAGAATGAGAGAAGGAGAACATGGGGAAAGACGCTCAGAACAATGTGTGGTATTTGTTCTTGGGAAAAGGATAGTGCAGATGTTTTGCCATTTTCTAAATGTGTCTCTATCTTTTTGAAAATTTAATGAGATGGGGTTAGGGTCACAGATTCCAGAACTGACTTAAAACGTTGCCTACCCACATTCCATCGAAGCCATGGCCTCCCTATGCCCACATTATCACCAAGGATATGCTCTTTCGGCCTGGCCTCAGCCCGAAGCTTTCCTGAGAATCAGAGGGGAAAGGAGAGGGAGCTGGGCAAGAATGAAATGAGCATGTTCTGGGCCCACCTAGTAGGTGAAATGCACTTTTTTTTTTTTTTTTTTTGGTCTTAGTGGGGCTGAACCCAAGGGTACTTTCCTACTGAGCTTCAACCCCAACTCTTTAATTTTTTATTTTGAGACAGGGTCTTACTAAGTTGTCTAGGCTGGCCTTGAATTTGTGATCCTCCTGCCCCAGCCTCCTGGGTAGCTGGGATTACAGGTGTGCACACACCTCACCCATCTGAAATGCATCTTCAACATCACTTTTTTCCATATTCTCCTCTTCCCTTTGCTGCCCAAAGATGCTCACTCCACTCCATCTCTGCGGACATCTATGATCTTGGATCACATACTCTTCTATCCCTCACACCCAATCTATTACTTTAGTGCTGAGTTTTAAAGAATATTAGCAAAAAGTCCTCTTGTATTAGATGGTACTGCTCTACTGCAGTACAGGTTACTGTTGCCTCGGCTTCATTCATTCGCCCACTTCTTCCTTCTGTCCTCTCCTCAGGAAGTTCATGGGATGCCTCTGAATACATGTTTCTCCTACTGTTCCTATCACTGGTTAGGTTGTTTTCTTAACAGGGTCAAGAAGCAACTTCTCCAGAGTAGTTAATTTTTCTCTTTACAAAATATCTGAACAGAGGATTGTTACACTGCAACCCCTTGGGAGCTTCTTTGGAGCAGAGTCCATCCAGCCATAGGCACAGGGAACTGAAAGAGGCCAAGCTTCCCTTGAGTGTAAGTCAGCTTACCATCACTATGACAAATACCTGAGACTATCAACGTATAAAGAAAAGGTTCATTTGGGCTCACAGTGTTAGAGGTTTCAGTCCATGATGAGTTGGCCCCAGTACACACATCGGGGCAAGATCACTCACCTCATGGCCAGGAAGCATAAGAAAGGTGAGGAGGGGGCTGAGGTTCCCACAATCCCCCTCAATAGCATACCCTCTATGATTTAAAGATCTCCCACTGGGCTCCACCTCTTTTTTTTTTTTTAAAGAGAGAGAGAGAGGGAGAGAGAGAGAGAGAGAGAGAGAGAGAATGAATCAGTTTTTATTTAGTTTTTCATCTGGCCTTTGTTGCTCCGACACCTTGTTGTGTATGTGGTGCTGGGGTTTGAACTCCTGAACTCGCACATGCCAGGCAAGCACTGCAGCCGATGAGCCACCACTCCAGCCCCTGGGCTCCACCTCTTAAAGGTTCCTTCCCCTCCCAGTATTGCCATCCTGGGGACAAAGTCTTACATTAGCCTTTGGAGGTCAATTAAGGTTCAAACTATAGCCCTAGGAAAAGAAAACTCCATATTTTATTGCTCTTGCAGCATGGACATCTGTCCTTATGTTAGGAGGAAGGGAGGAGAAGATGAGAGGGAACAAGTCTCCAAACTAAAGGTTTGGAGAAAATCAAATCATTTCATTTCCTCAAGAAGTATTCTTATTGTGTTTGCCTCTGGTAGCTGCTAAAGTCAGATCAAGGAACCTGTAGATTTTTCTGGATATATATTTTCCTGCTTTTTAGGGTATTGGCTGCATGATCTGATAAAAGCTGTGACTAAATGAACCCTAAGATTTGTATTCCCACAGCCACAAGTGTATTGGCTGCTCCTCCTCCTTTCTTCCTCCTCCCTTTGGCTCTGGAAGGTTCATTACTTACAGTTACTGCAGAATCAATCTGAACTGGCCAAAATCAGTGATGGGATTTATAGCATAAGGAATGCCCTGTCACACAGATGCAATTACACACGAAGGGCTTGCAGATTTTATTCTGGGCAATCCTACATTGTGGGAGTGTACTATTTCTTTCTTTTCTTTTTCTTTCTCTTTTTATTAATTTAATAGAATCACCTTAAGCATATTTTCAGGAATATAATCCTGACAGCAACAAAACCAATTCTTCCCTGAAGCAGTTATTGCTGCAGAAAAACAAGTTTATTGATAAAAAATCTTAGCATGTTGGAACTTGGCAGGGAAATTATATACATTTTTTCATGCTTCATATTATCCCTTCAGAACTCCATTTCTTAACCTTACATTGCATCGCATTTTCTCTTTTTATCTTTATTTTTGTAAAAAATATTTGAGCACTTCTCAATGCACACTAATGAACTGTTCTTTACAAGAAGCAGCCGTGCCCAAGTTGGATTTGAGAGATAGGCAACATTTGAAGTACACTCAAAAGATAATGCACAGATTGGGGTATCAATGATTCTCCTTTTTAAAAGTCTAAAAGTTAAAATATTACATTGGTATCAAGCCCGTTTTTCTTGCTAAGTGCCCATATTATTAGTGAATCCTATGTTGTAGCATTCTGATACACTGAGAGTTGAACTTGAGTGTGAAATGTTGAGAAAAAAATATCAGAAAGACAGATGGTAGCCCGTCCTCCCCAAAACTCAATTTCATATTATGCATGTGATTGCTAATAGGCAAGCACTAAAAAACAATTTTCCTTGACGGAGAAGGGCTGATAAATTGTCAACATAAAGTTAGACTGTGGTTGCTACAGTTATCAAAAACTCATCTGTGAGTTTGGTCCCATCAAAGTCGGCTTCTTACAACCGTATCAAAATTTATGAATGCATATGTCTATAAAGTGACTGAAAACAACTCTTAATGCATGCTTGTTTACTGTGTATCCGCTCCGTGTTGCTTTAGTACATGTAAAGAAACCATACATGCACCCAGTTCATTTGTGTCTAGCTCACTTTTCTAGCCTCTGCATACGGTCATGAAAAAGAGTCAAGAGACAGCGAGGGATGTGATTTCCCCTTGACTCCTGCGAGTTGACTTACACAGAAAGATTGACTCTCAAATGGCTCTTGCATGGTTTGCAAGCATACTCCATGGGGTTACAACAGCTTTGTGGTGATAGAAAGTATTTGAAGGTAATTGAGAGCACTGATTATCTGGGCAAGAAAAAGATGTTTGAAAAAGAAAAATAAATAAAATCAATCAGATAGAAAGCCATTCAACTAATGACCTGCAATGCAAAGTACCAAAGTTCTACATTATTATTTGATAGAAAGATAAAGCCATGCAAAAATAGGGAGAAAGGGATATATATATATATACATATATATATATACACATACATATATATATACACACATACATATATATATACACACACATATATATACACACATACATATATATACACACATACATATATATATACACACATACATATATATACGCATATATATGTATTTTAATTTTGTTGAAAGTTTGTTTCAAAAAAAAAGTAAAAAAAAAGCATTTAATCCAGGAATATAAAAGATATGTTTTTTTCCCGAGGAGTAGAGAGAAAAGGTGAAAATTTGCTCATATTGAAAAGTCCAGTACTCAGATACTATGTTTGATTTTTTTACAAAACCCACTTACAACATCAAATCTTTGCAGTTAAAAAATCATATTTTATTTCATTGCTTGAGAACAGTTGTTTAATTGCAGATGGGTTACCACTGCAACATGCACAGTTCTGTTTGGAACAAAGGGATTGGTGTGTAGGTAACAGTATTTTCAAAGATTGCTATGATTAATATAATGGCTAAATGGCCAGTGAAGATTAGAAATAAATGACTTGAAGAACAAATAATTTTTCTAATAAGATGTCATCATCTTTGGGCTGGAGCAGTGGCTCGGCAGTTACGGCGCTTGCCCGGCATGCATGAGTACACGGGTTCAAAACTAGCACCACATACGCAGCGAAGTCTCTGAGCAACGAAGGCCACATGAAAAACTAAATTAAAAATTATTTCTCCTTCTCTCTCTCTCAAAAAAAAAAAAAAGAAGTCATCATCTTTAAAGTCTGGGGTTTCACTAAAGCACATAGCTAAGGGAAACTCTGCTGCCTAAAATGCAGACTGTCAAATACAGTGGTATTCCAAGCGTCCGGCGGTGTATAGGCCAAGTGCTCAGGTGACTGAGGTTTAGTTTTTGCTTCCTACTTTGATTCATTTTGCAACCGAAGATTTCAGTGCATAAGGATTTTTGGTTCCTAACTCCTCCCCTGGTTTGATTCTAGGAAGGTCACATTCCTCCTCAGAATGTCTATTTATTTAAGCAATTTGAGGTTTAAGGAAAAAAATATCTATGTGCTCACATTGGCAGAATGAGATGACAAAAAAATTCTAAAAGAATTTTCCAATGACTCACTTAAATCTACATACTTATTCTCTTAGAGGCTAAGAACAACCTTTATAGGCTCCTTGTTACAAAATCATGTTCTTTTTCTTATAATGAATCTAAGAAATTCTGTTAACATGAAATACTCTTAATTTTCATCCTCGTTACCCTGAACACTGATTATCCCATGGAGGTGGTACTGCATGAAATGAAGGCTCCTGCTCTGTTCTACATTTGCCGAGTCAGTCCAGATGTCTTTAGGCCTAATTCCCAAGAGCTGGAGATTTTTCCACTCAATGCTTCCATCTCTCTGCTGATCCTGTCCCTCCTGTGTACAGTTCCCTCATCTGATCTTTCTGCAGGGCCAGCCAATCCTTTAATAAGAGTTGGCTAAAATGATGCTCTCTGTGACTGTGAAATCCTTACCTCTTCTACCACACAGATTTAATCACTTCATTGTATTGTCCTCGAACACACCTTTAGTACAGCACACACTACCCGCCCTCACAGTCATTTCTTGGTGTGTCTGTAGATTGTGCTCTCTGGACCAAGGACTTGGTTTATCCATCTTTGTCTTCCTAGCACCCAGCGCAGTGTGTAATACACACAGGTACACAATCAGTATTGACCACATGATTGAGTGAAATCAATTCCTAAATACTTTGGACAAAAGGTGATGCTGAAGAATAAAAATTATAGATTATTCTTTGTTACTCTGGATTCTCTTTCTTTTCTTAGGTTCTTATAAATGGATAAAGCTTTTTTTTTTAAACACCCCCATATGTAGATATAAAGATTTTTTGGGAAAACTTATATTCTGAAACTAGTTGAAACAATTAAAATTTGTTACTTCCTATCGGTCTGGAAGGAACTGAAGCAGAGAAGCTCTAGTTTCAGCATATGCCTTGTTTAGCTTTCTTTGAGGCATGGGGAATAATAAAGCTTTCCATTTTATCTTCAGTGAAATAATACTGCTGAAATATCACCTCATTTTTGATGTCAGTGATGATTTTGTCTGACTTCCATGATGTCAAAAGGGAATTAATATTATTAGAGTGACAGATTACTAATGATGCTGTTAAAAGAAAAAAGGAATAGCTAGAATCATTATAATCCAAACATCCAACATGTTCCTTCTTGACTGAGCCTCACTGTTTGGTACTTTGAACAGAGTCATTCTGCAATATCACAGCTGTATAAAAATTATTCTAAGCAGGGAGTAAATCAAGAGCAGGTGCCTTGAATTTTCACTAGCCGAGTACTATCCTCTTAAAGTTTTTAGGAGTGGATGGCATGATTAGGAGTGTGATTTATGAATGCTAAAGGGAAAAGATTCTTTGGGGGCCAAAATGTCTCCTGGGCTCTTGTGGCACCCCTCCATTGATGTCTTCTCCAAGGGGAGAGCTACTGTGTGCAGAGGAAGATTGGACAAGGGTCCTTTCCAGACTTCAAAGTCTGCCAACCCTCTAAGGGACAGTAGGGGACAGTGACAGTATAGTTTCATGGTTCTGATTTTCACTCCCATTTTACCTACTGAGTGTCTTGCTGTCAATCTGTTTCTACTTTTGGGTTTTAATTCACCATAGCAGGCTTACAGTGCTGAGTGCTTGAGAACCTGAGGTTTCAGGTACCATTCTTGTGTCTTGGAGTTCAAATTCACCTAACTTAACTTTCCTATGCCAAGGTGCTTGGAATCTGGTCACTTGGAACCTTGGGCAAATTACATCACTTTCCAGATCTTTCCAATGAAGAGAGAGAAGACATATTTCATGGACAAGACAGTAGCTCATATTAAAACAACAAGTCAAGAATAATAGTGTTTTACATTTCTATAATGTCTTTGAGGAGCTTAACAGTTAAAACACTGCTACTTTCACTCATTATTTAAGGGCGTTTATCCAGGATTCAAATGACTGTAGGATCATTTCAGTCCAATTTAAAGTTTCAAGTCCTTTCAACTGGAAATTTACAACTATTGCAGACAATGCTAGCCCAGATGTTCATTAATAATTCCACTGCAAAAAAAATTCAAGGGGAAGATACATAAAATTTTTAAGACTATGATGTTCTGTATTGTTTGACATAAAGTCATTGTTTTGAAATAAACGATATTTTGTTAAAGTGAGTGAAGAAAATAAATTTGCCACTGCTCATGGAATAAGGTAAGGCAAGTATTTTCTCAAATTTCCAGTTTATTTTTGTCCTCAATTTAGAATCTAGATTGATTTCCCAGAGTCTGAGTGGTTTCATTCCATCCATAGTCTCTTATTGGGATAAGTTCACGGAGTCCCCACTAAGAATTACAAAATTCTCCAATGTCTTGCAGCAATGATATAGTTAAATATTCCCTGGAATACTTCAGGTTCTCAAATTACCTTTGGCCACAAAGAAATATGGTAGTTTTTGGTGACTCTGAATGGCTCTTGCCAGACTTCCCTTCAGATTTTAGCTTTTCCTTTACCATAAATCAAGGGCTGCCCCTTATTAGACAAATCCTCTATTCCGTTCTACCCAGAACATACCTAAAGGGGCGATAGCCCTAAAGTACAGAGTGGAGCTAAAGGCGACGTGGTCTCAATCACAAATCACTAACGAGCATGGAAGGCAAGTTCTACGGTTTACTTGGTTATTATCAAAGAAGTAGAAGCCCAGAATAGCTAGGCTGTTTGTCCAACATTGCAGAGCAAGTAAAGAAAAAAGTACTCATAGTAGAAGGAATTTTCTGACTCTCCCCACCTGGTGTTCCCCTATTAAGCAACTGTTTTCATGACTTTGACAAGGAATCATGAGTTTGAAGGACATTTGATAAGGGGCTGTTGAGGACTGTTAAATATATTCAGAACTACCAAGTAATAATCAAGTGTCTCTTGATTGTGCTTTCTAGAGCTCTAGCCACTAGAATTGGGTACAAGTGGGGTACAAGTTAAATACATGTTAATTTTCCAAAAAATATGATAGCATGAAATACGTCACAGAATATGTCAACCATTAGTGTGGCTTTTTTTTTTTTTAAAGCAAAAGGAGGAAAACTTCAACTTACACCTATCAGGGCCTGAAAACAAAAATATTATATAACTCCTTTGGCTATGTCTTCTCATCTCTAAATCTCCTTTACAAGAACTAGAACTCTGACCCAAAGAAGGAATATGTGCTGGTCTTAGCTAGTACAAATTGTGTATAAAATATTTACATTTATTCATTTTCAAAAACAAATGTTTAGAACTAGAGCAATGGCTCAGAAATAGAGCACTTACCTGGTAAGCGCAAAGACCCAGGTTTGAACCCCAGGATCACATATACAATTAAGTTTCGGAAAAACTAGAAACAGATGAAAAAATAAATAAAATTGATTCTCTCTTTCTTTCTCATTATTTCTCTCTCTCTTTAAAACAACAACAACAAAAATAAATGTTTATTTAATTTCTTCTATGTATCTGAAACTATTCTAGGAACTTTGGTTTACATTTTAGTGGAGGAGAAAAGCTATTGGCAAATCCATGTATAGAACAGGGTCAGGCTGTGCTATGAAGAACAGCAAGGTGGTGGGATAAAGGTTATGATGGGGTGCAGAGGGTATACTTGAGCTGCTTTTGATGGGGAAGTGAAGAAGATGATATTTGAGCAGAAATCTCAGTGAAATACAGGTGTGTCCTAGGAAAATCTCAGGACAACATGCACTTCAGGGAGAATGAAGAGCAAGTGTGAAGGCCCCAGCAAAAAGATGTGAATGCTGCTGTAAGTTGAGTCACACACACACACACACACACACACACACACACACACACACACAGAGAGAGAGAGAGAGCGCTAAGGCACCAGCCCAAAGCCATTTCCTTGAATATTACTACTGAGGGATGAGAACTGATTACATAGATGACTCTCCTGTTTAAATAGAGTCTTTTCATGCAAAGAACTTTGCAACGAGGCTGTTCTTCTAGTCTGATGGTGGAGTTTGGTGGGGACGTTTATAAGCAGCAAGAAGATACCATTAGTTACTTGTCCCCTGAGAAGCCAATACACGGGAATGAGAACCTCAGAATCCGGCTCTTCTCCTCTGGAATGAGTCATCAGAGGCTCCTGAGGAATAGTGTGTAGGGCCTCTACCATGCAGCAAGACTTAAGTGACAGTGGCATTTTGCCTTCCCTAAAAGGTTCAATTCATGGCATATAGATCTCTAACCAAACCTGGAGCCTACCGACTACACAAGCCGAGAAGCTCCATTTATTCCAGAGATTAACAACATCAAGTTAGCCCTGCACCAACTTCATTTCTTACATTAAAGGGCTATATTAATCTTACCATGATGCTAAATCAATTCCAGAGAAAACCATTTGCTATGTGCTTCTTTTGTTAAAGGGACAGATGACGTATTTCAGTCATATTTTGTCCCTTATAATCAAATCATTATTCAGAACACTAAAGCAAGGAGGAATTTCCCAGAAATAAATGCATTTTCTATATTTGGAAGAAATCATTTATTATTCTAGAGCTCATATAACTTCTAGGAGATAATCTGAAATTCTACTGATGAATTATTACCTTCCATAGTTCCAGGTGCATATGTGGAGTTATAGAAGTTAAGGCTTTGGATTGTTTAGACTCACCTGTATCAAACTTGCAATGAGTTCCATAAACATGACACTTCACGTATGAACATTTATTATGTTTTCCCTATGGGCCGGGCATTGTCGTAAGCACTTTATCTGAATTATCTCACTTTATTTCACAGTAACCTTATGAAAGAGGTTCTCTTGGTACTTCCACTTTACAAGAGAGCAAACAGATACTTAAAGAAGTTAAACAATTTACTTAAAATCAAAGGGCCAGGAATGCAGGACTAGATCCAAAGTCTTGGCTATGTGATGTCAGAGCCTCTGCTTACCCAGTCTTCAGTAGAGTGGTTTAGAGATAAGGGCTGAAGGGGGTGATGTATCTGGAAGTCCTTAAACTGTGTTAAGAGTTAAATAACTTCTACTTCAGACCACTGGATCAAGAGATTACTTTAGGGAAGCAGATATTGTGGGCTATCCCTTCTGTTTTCAGGGCATCTCAGCATGTTAAAGAGTAACAGGCCTGAAAAAAAATGATGAACTGTGTTATGTGTTTACTTTTTGGTTCTTAAATTAGTTTTTAAAATTAATTTCAATGGGCCAGTGTCTCATAAGAGGGATAATCATATAAACAAATTTATTAGATTAAGAATGTATTTTCAGAGACATTAGCTATAATTTTGAAGGCCATTAAAAACAGTATGTATAGAAAAGGTTGTTAATTTTTGCATGAATGATATAATTTGCAAAGTGAACATCGCTTTGTCATTCTTAGCTAGTGCATGTTCAGAAAACAACCTGGAAAGATATAATATTAGTCAAAGGAGGAATGCTGTTACCTCTCCTCCTTTTTTTCTGTAATCTGTACAATGGAAAATGAAGTACCTGTAAGTTAGCAACATACTTGGGTTGTAGTCACTGACATACTTAGAATTTACAGACACTTCACAGAATGGCTAGTGATTATGCCTGTAGTTGGTAAAATAGCTAGCTGATTAGTCCCAGGAGAAATGACATATCCCAAGCTGGAACTACTGTCATGCCTTGGTAATGGGAAATAAATTCTTTAAGATCAGAAACAATGTCAGCTGTATTTAAAATGACACTGGAAACCACGTTGTAATGGACAATTGTGCAGAGTTGAGCAGAGACTAAAACGAGATAATAGGATTTTAAAAATTTGATTTTATTGGTTTTCTCCTCTATTTGCATTTTTCATCAGGATAACCTCTGCCTGTAAATTCCATCCTGGAAATTTTTTCTCCTTCAATTTATTCTGGGTGTCTGGGTTGACTGAAAGGCAATAAATGCATAGCCTTCGAAAGCCTGAATGGGTTGACAGAATTTTTGGTCTCTCTGAAAATTCATCTATTGATTTGACAAGACAGTTACATTTTACACAGTGTGGAATACTGCAGTCATCATTTCAAGACAACACAAAGCTGAAGCAAAAGCTTCAGGAGAAGTACTGATATGTCCGGACACATGGAACATCTCTGAATCTCAGATTGGAAGAAAGATCCAGATGGCATCTAGTATGTCCACACTTGTCTGGGAGAAAGATCAACTCTTCACTGATGAGTTTAGTATACGCTCTTAGAAATCTCCAGAGAAGGACCACTACCACAGGGCTACCTTCAGTAGTGTTGGGTATACTACCATGCTGCCTCTCTCCTGGTAGGGTTAAAACTCTCTGCATATATGCAGATATCCTCTTGGGCAAGGGAAGAGCATCTCGAGATAACACTTCACATGTTCTTAGCTATCTCTGAGAAATCATGGAATGGTGTCACCAGGCAGGATATTGGCAAGTATTATTCTAATTTTCAGAAAGAGTCACAAGGGGGCTGAGGATGTAGCTCAGTAGTGGAGCGCTTGCCTAGCATGCACAAGGCCTTGGATTTGAACCCCAGCCAGCATTACAAAAAACAAATGACAGAAAAAAAAAAAAAAGAAAGAAAAGAGTGAGAATCCCAAAATGGTAATCTCCAGTAAAAAAATCTTTTTCTTTTTCTTTTTTTTAAGAGAGAATAAGAGAGAGTGAGAGAGAGAGAGAGAGAGAGAGAGAGGATCAACTTTATTTAGTTTTTCATCTGGCCTTTGTTTATCTGACACTTGGTTGTGTTTGTGGTGCTGGGGTTTGAATCTGGGTTTTTGTGCATGCTCCAGGCAAGCCCTTGAGCTCCAGCCCCCTCCAGTAAAAAATCCTGAAAGGTGATTTAGAAAGAAATGGTGATCACCAGAGGCCGATAAGAAGTCATGATGAATAAGTGAAGTAAATATGAAAACCTCCCTTTTCCTGAAAGGAATCCTCACCTGAGGGCTAAAGGGAACACTGAGGATCTGGTGTCTTTTGATTTTAAGTCATTGATAAAGGTTCACAATATCCTTGCAGGCAGGGTAGAGACATGGGAGCCAGATTATGGTATAGTTATTTGAGTTCACAGCTATTTCAATGGTCACATCTACAAGACACTGCTGTTAGCTTACCAGATCTCCAGTGATATGCTGAGTACTGCCAACAGTTTTTTTTTATTTGTATCTCAGAAGAAGAGAAAGCATGCAATTCAATTAAACCAAAATTTATTGAGCGACACCTATTTGCAACATACCAGGTAGGCTCTGAGAGAAGAAGGCAGAATCACAAAGTATACAGCATCTAATAGTATTTTGGAAAAAAGGAGATCTTTGAAGTCAAAATCTGGATACTTTTCTCAGCCCTGCCATTTACCATTTATGTGCTTTAGAACAGTCAATTCATATTTCTGTGCCTCAGTTGTACTTAACTTTAAAATTGGGAAAGTAGAGATAATCACCTGAGATAACGATTGTGATGTACATGAAATTATGTGAAAGTACTTTATACAATGGGGAGAAGATGGTTAGCTGAGCTTGTGGCATCTCACTTGATCTGTGGGAAGTCATGTACTGTTAGCATCTTCATTTTATAGATGAGAAAATTGAGGGACAGAGCATGTAAGTAGAACCTAGAGATTCTACTTTAGCATAGAAGAGAAGGAATAGTTTTATTTACATGCGTTAGAGGAAATAAAAAAGTTGATATTAAGAGTTTTCCAGACATTTTAGGAAACTAAGAGCATCATCAAAACCATAAATGTGTGAATAGGCAGACATATTCCAAGGAAGACGATTGGCTGTAGCTAATCATCCTGGTAAGAGTTCCAGGAAAGCGTGGTGCAGACGGTGGTAGAAATGGTAAGCTGGTGTCGGATTCTGAAACAGGTTGGCACAGGAGCCTATTGATGACATAGCAGTGGGGAAGCAAATGACTTCTGAGACTTTGGGAAGATATTTAAGGGAGCAAGTCATAGGAAAGAACGGAGAAGTAAAGTCTCCTTGGAGGTAATTTTGGAATTCCTCACAATCAGTCTGGAAAAAAGCATTAAGCTGGAGGAATGGAAACAGAAGCAGGTGAATTCTGGCCATTTTGGTGGTGCTTACATGGGGCAGGTAAGCAAGACGGAAAGGTGGATATCTTAGTATTGTATACTTTATTGAAGAATTAAACCAAGAACTAAAATTCCAAATTCCTGAAACAGTAAGTAGTAATTCCCTGCTAATCTGCTGTCATCTTGAGATTATTAATATACACATTCAATCAAGACCAAGTTTGCATATGAAGAGACTTCAACTTTTAAATTTAGCTAGTTGTGATTTTTGACATTTAAAATTCTAGTGATGTACACCTAAGTAAACAGGAAGGAGGGGCCAGGAGCCACCAAAAAGAACTCTCTTGACTACAGATGCAATTTAAAAAAATCAGCTATAATATTTATGACAAATATTCTCTGTTAAAAATGTTTTAGAAGATTATCCCTATCTGCATGAGGAGATCAAAATGCAAATCTTAGCTTTGTACTTCTGCAGTCTAGGAGTTGTATTTTGCCACAGGACTTTAATATGTATTAATACCAGATGGATAAATGAGAGGGAGAAATGAGCTGGAAGGAAAGGGCTATTGTGGTATTGGTGAAATATGTTTCGGAAGATGCACTAACTTAGTTTCTTAATAAGTACTGAAAATGTCTTATTAAATAAGATTTTGTAACTTGAGATCAATGGATAAACTTCAAGGCTTCAAGAACCTATAGATGCAAAATAAATTTACCTTGGGAAATGCTGTATAGATGTCATCAAATCTTTAAAGGGATCTATAACATTCCAAATGAAACAAATCACCATGAAAATTATGTGTGCACCTTAATGTACAGAACAGATACAATTATGAATTTTAAAAATTAGCAAGAGAAGTTTCTGATTTAAATGACACTTTTGTCTGTGCTTAGAGAAGTCAAAAGAATTTTCTTCAGCTCATTTGTACCTTCTGGTTTATTGCTTTTGTTACCTCATGCCTAGATATAAATAGTCTTAAAACAGGCTTATCAGCAATCCTAATAAACTGGTGAACCTACCAATTATTTTTATGATTCTTTATATCATAAGGAGGCTGGATAGGATTTCAGAAGTCATTTAGTTCAACACTTAGCTACAGGCAAATCCATATCTGAATCATCCCAGATGGGGGACTGTTTATATTGAAGAATCCTGAGTTCCTCCATCCTCCCTTAGTAATTTGAGCATGTGTCAGAGCAAGAACAACTGGCATTTGCTGATTTTTCCTGTGCAAAGTGTTCACAGACATTCTCAGCATTATATAAAATAGCACAGAGATTTTTTTTCTCTCTTTCTGTTTCTCAGTCTAGGTTGGTCTTCTAGTCCATCGGAGTTAGGACATTAGAATGTGTGGAGATAAGTAATCCAAAAATATCAGTGGTGCTGGTGGGCATTTAAGAGTAGATTAGAAGGGGCTGGAGTGGTTGCTCAGTGGTTAAAGTGTTTGCTTGGCAGGTGAAAGGATCCAAGTTCAAACCCCAGCACTACATACACAAGTAAATGTCGGAGAAATGAAAGCCAGAAGGAAAAACAAATAAAAATTGATTCTCTCTTTCTATCACTCTCTTTCTCTTAGAAAAAAAAAAGAGTAGATTAGAAAACTGAAAGTCGCACACCAAAGGAAACTATCCTCCAAAGTAGGAGCGCATGAGGCAAGCCAATTAGTCTTCCCTTCTATAATTTCCCTGATTATGTATCTCCTTTTACCCCATGTGCTACACCTAGTGAGTTCCCCCAGCCATAGACCTAATCAGGAAGCCAGAATAGGGATGAGAGGCAATTTAAATGGGAGCTGTTCTGCTAAGATATGTGACCAACAATGAGACCCAAACAACAGGGAAGCCCCTAAGGTGTAAGAAGTGGCTGGACCGATAACACGCTACTGTGGATTTCAAAGCAAATGAGGACAGAAGCAACCAAACATCAGCTCATAGTTAGGAAACTTCATTAGAGAGGTTGACTTTCCTCAGGACTGGGGTGTGGCAAACTAAGCCACAACAATTTATATTACAGCTGTAGTAGATGGAGACTGTCATTTCTTTGGCTAAGATTCTAGCGATGTGGTACTGATTGAGTATCGCTTATCTTGGGACCAGAAGGGTTTCAAATTAGAGATTTTGGAATATTCACATATACATAAGGAGATACCTTGGAGATGGGACCCAATTAAACATGAAATTCATTTATATTTTGCATATACCTTATACATAGCCTGAAGGCAGTTTTATACAATATATTTTAGTGCATTTGTAGTGTTTTGACTACAAGCTGTCAGATGTGGTCAGGTGTGACATTTTCCACTTGTAGCATTATGATAGTGTTCAAAAGTTTCAGACTTTAGAGCATTTCAGATTTTCAGACTGGAGATGCTCAGCTTTCATGTGAGCAGGTATGAGAGTCCTGGCAAGGAAGGTAAATCTCCATAACTCCTTGGGGGCAATGTAATTACAAGTGCAGACACACAGCACAACGGGGTTCCATGAACCACAAGGGGGAGGTCTTAATCAGGCAAGGAGTTGTTCTTTTAAAAATTTCAGTTCATTAATTTTTCATATGCTGATGTCCATCTCATCCTGAGACCCTTTTTGGACTTAATCTGCTAAGCAGTGAAGCAGAGGAGTTAAAATTCTAGAGCCTAATCACATAGATTCAAACTGGGTTTGGTGGCTCATGATGGTAATCTCAGTGACTTAGGTAGCTGAGGTAAGAGGATTGCCAAGTTCAAAGCCAGCCTCAACAAATTGGCAAGGCCCTAAGCAATTTAGCGAGACCCCATCTGAAAATTAAAAATTAAATCAGTCTGGGGATGTGACTCAGCAGTTTAGTGTCCCTGGGATCAATTCTTGGTATCTCCGAAAAACAATCAAATCCATGCTATTTATTTATTTACTTCTGCAGTACTGGTGACCGAACCCAGGAGCGCTTCACCACTGAGCTATGTCTCTAGCCCTTTTTCTGTTTTTATGTTGCCACAGGGTCTTGCTAAATTGCTAATCCCAAATCACTGGGATTACAGGCGTGCGCCACCCTGCCCCAGCACATGGATTCAATTTTGAGTCCTCACTAGCTATCTAAGGGCTAGGAGCACATGAAAGCATACCACCTATTGAGGCCTCAGTTTCACCACATAAAAAAAGAGCATAACAATGCACAAAGGAGGTTTTCAAATAATAATAATATTTTGTGGATAAAAAAAGCATTTAGCCCAGTACCTGTCATAGAGTCAACGCTCAGTAAGTGGTACTTCTGTTTCTGTGATTACTGTCAGTGTTAACAGGAACAGATAAAGTGATGGAGTATGTGGTAAAGGTTCATGTACCAAGGTCACAGGCAAAAAACGGAGGGAAGTATAGTGATCTGCACTGAGCAAGCCTTACCGCCTCAGATTTTTAAGAGAAAAGAAATGCACACAATAGTAATAAATTAGGGTGCATATTGGAACAGAGAAATTATCTTTGCTGTTTCTTTTTATTTGTGTTTATTGTATGGTGGTAGGGTGATTACCAGTTTTATTGGAATGTTTTATAAGCTGTTAGATTTACTTACTGAGAATGAACGGATAAATAGGGATGTTATTCAGCTATGTATGTCATGGGTCCTCATCAGCTTTCCTACCAACTTTCAGACAAGGTTAATTAATGAGGGATGTTCATTCACTGAGGAGGAGGATCGGATAAGTCAGATCTGTTGGGTGATTCATCTTACTGGGGGACAGTGGATGAATCAACTCTTGTAGGCAGCAGTTCTGGGGAGGGTGAAGAAGGCATTGGGTGGAGATTGTCCAGGTATTTGGGAAAGACTTACAAATAGGGTATGGGTACTTTAACATTATATGATTTGATATGCTCTGGAATAGCTCCCAAATCTTCTCCAATCCTGTTTGTTCAAGGTTTTGCTTTTGTTTACATTTTTTTATTAAGAAATTGAATTATTGTACAATTATAAATGCATTTAAAGTAACAATATGATATGCAAATACTCTTAAACCAGAATTTCTCCCTAGATCCCTCCCTCTTCTCCCTCCCTATCCCTCCCCCACCTGCACCATCCTTCCCACTACATATCTATGATTGCCCTAGATTAAGATTTTGCTTTTTAATATTTTGTTGAAGGCTCCCTAATAGCAAGACATCTTTAATCCTGAGCTTGAATTGCTTCAGTGTGGCCTAGTTTTTTTTTAAGTGCATGGGCTGTGGAGCAAGACTCCCCCTATTCAAGCTCTCCCCTCTTCAATGTTAGATGCTGTGTATGCTAATTAATCTCTCTAGCCTTAGTTTCTTTATCTGTGAAGTGGAAGCAATAAAAGCACTGTCTCAAGGGATTACTGTGAGGCCTAATATGTGCAAACTATATCATGCTTAGCATATTGTAAAGTGCTAGAGCTCAGCTATTGTTACTTTAGTATTCATTACTGTCTGAGATCACCTTCTTTATTAATTGACTTGTTAAAGTCCATCTCCCCCAACAGAATGTAAAGTGGAAACATTTTTCCCCATAATTTTATCAGTGCATTATAATTGTACAAGATGATGGGATTTGTAAGGGCAAAACTTATTATGAAAATGGAAACTTTTTATTATTTAATGCTGGATTTTCAGGATCTGGAACAAGTACCATAATGGAAGTTCAATAAATCTTTGCTGAATGGAGGAAGTATCAGTACTTAAGATACTCATTTGTCTAATTTCAGGTCCACTAGCAAAAATGGCTTACTGCGGTGCCTATGTGGCAAATGAAACAAACACCACAAAATACTTGGTTTTTCGCCTAGGCCAAAACTGTTTCTCCATATCATTTCTTTATTCATACATTCTAATTCTTTTTGCAGGCCCCCAATTCTGAAGAGTTTTGTAATTTCTAGATTACAGCATTAAATAATTTTTTTATTTTTCAAAAAATTACATTATCTAATGATACTGCATTATCCTATTGCATTTTAAAACCTCTTCCACCTGGGATATGTGCCCTATAAACCAGTAAAAGTCAGAAAAGCTGAAGAAGCAATGCTGACAGACAGAAAAGTAAGAGTTGAAAGGAAATTTCATGGCTCCTAAAATCTGAGATGCAAAGAATGCTTCTTTCTAGCATAAAAATAACAATAATCTCCACATCTGTAGCCTGCTTATAGAATCCTAAACTTGCTAATGCTATGCAGTTAACAACTGACAAATGCATAGTGTTCAGGAGGCAGGGGAACGCAAGGGTCCTAAAGATGAGGTCTGTTTCCTTTCCCCCAATACACAGCTTTGCAGCAAGCCTTTATAGGGTGAACTGTAGCAGGCAGCAGGCATAGGTGAAACTGCCCTGGCTGCCTCTTGGCTTCACACCCTGGAAAGGTCAAGGTTGCTCCACATGTGCCTTTCAGACTGTAGGACAGCTCAGCTAAAGGTCGTCCTTGGAAGGGCCTGCTTCCCCACCTTCTTTCTTTCCTTTTTTTTTTTCTTTTTCCTGAAGAATTAATGTCAAAGAAAGTGCCTGACTCTGACTTCACACAGCTGCAAGTCTCCTGATGACTTATATGAATGTTTTAAGTAGCCTGATGATAATGGTGGTTATTACCCTTGCCAATGCTATGGTCACCCTAAAGAACTGAGTTATCAGAAGTTCTAAAGTCTAAAACTGGGGAAGGTCAAGCTGGTATTATCAATGGTAAATTGTTTCTGTTTGCTCTCCCACACACAATAAATGCTGTTTAAGAGATTGGTTAGTGTGCTGTAAAATTGATAAGATTCAGGTTGCCAAAGGCATTTCACAGGTCTTAATTTATGTTGCTATAGTAACTGGAATGTTGGAATTTCTGGAGATTAGAAGGTTTTTATATCTTTAACTTTAAAATGATAATAATGCAGATTATGACTCCAGACTTGGTCTCTGTGTGGAACATACACTTTGTATGTTGTGTATTCTACGTGGTAAGATATGACTGAATGTTCAATCACTGTAATTTCAGAATGAAGGTTTCTCACATCCAACCTGATTTTCTTATCAACATGTACAAATCTTGGCAGCCAAGATGCTCTTGAAAGCTGGACAGAAGGGGAGAATTTGATGGGCAAAGTAAGAGAAGTGGAACTCTCATAAGCGGCAGTTCTAGAACACTCCTTTTAAGGACTGATAGGAATTTGGGTCACCTTCTCCATCAAAGTGAACTTCTTGCAGGTGCTGAAACACTTGCCGTGTTATTAACCAGCATTTTAAGAAAAGACGTGACCCTGGGGGCATCAGCAATGTCTGAAGTCTTAGGAGGTTTAAAGAAGCCCTACCCTGAGACAGAAAGATGACGAGGAACCCTATGGGCTGGTCAAGGTCACATGTGTTAATTATACAGACCCCAGGCATCTGGAAAACTCAATGCAAATTACCTTGGATTGGCCTGAAATGGAAATGTCTCCCCTTTCAGAACCCGGCTTACCTTATATCCTGATGATTTGATGTGCACGCCGCGTTTGGTCAGAGTAGATTTCATTCGGATGAAAAAGGAACGCTCAAGGGTGTTGTCAGTGGTTAGCAGGCTGGGGCTGGTGGACTCCACTGAGGAATACAAAAATATACACACACGTGATTTTGAGCTCTCCACAGCCCCTCACAGCTACCGCTCAGGTGCAATCCTTGAGTTCACTAAAAATAAATGACTGATGGGTGCTAAGAGTGTAGTAATCAATTTACCTCATTTAGAGAATGTTTACTTTGCAGAAAATAAAAAGGAAAAATTAATGTGTCAAAAGTAGCTTCTTTCCAGTTTCTAGCTAGAGCTTTTTGCAGGTCTTTTAACTTGCAGCGGCTCCCTAAGTGGGGTCTAATAGTAAGTAATTGCAGCTCACTTTGAGGCTTGGCTGGTTTGTGCAGAGAGGACTGTCAGGAAAAAGGAGGGCCTTGTAGGTACAGGCAGAGATGCTTCTGATGAGGGCTAGGAACCACAAAGCCATCAAGGTTGCAGAGCTGCATCCTGACCAATATCATTGCCCTCCTGAGCTGCTTTTCCTCAATGTGGGAAAAGAAGCATGAGGTCTTCTCAACCTTCTCCAGACAGAGGGATGGGGATGGGATGTACAGAGGACAGAAATTAAAACTGCTCATGATATCAACTTCTCCTTCCTTCCTCAATGGCATCTGGCCCCCAGCCCTCACCCAAAGAGGCAGCAGTTTCTTCTTTCACTTTTATTTTCCTGATATGAGAAAAAAAAATTTCCTCTCTTAAAATAGTTACTCTTTTCTTTCATATGTTTTTGGACTAAGTAGAAAATTTATAGACTTATGAAACTTAAAAGTGGTAGTTTGTAATCTTGCTAATCTAAAAACACCTTCATTCAAACAGGCCAGAAGGCAGAGTAAATCTATTTTCTTTAAAAACTGTTGGTTTGATAATGTTTCCCCCTCAATTGTATCTCTATATACTTCTAATAAAAAAAAAATAAAAAAAATAAATAAACTTTGTTCTTGAGACTGAAAAAAAACAAGCTTCTAAGGTATTTTTAAAATTTAGATCTTTTCTTGCAAATAAAATAATGGGTGGAGGGGGTATAAAGCCTAATAAATACTTAAATCCTACTCTTCTTAAAATTTTTCATAATCAAAGGTAAAACAATAACAACAACAAAGAGGATTCCTTCTGAGTGGCCCTATGCCAACGTTAATTTTCTCTGGAATAGAGATAAAGAAATACAGGTAATAAAGAGATTTAAGAATTGAGCATTTATGAAAATAACTATTAAAATAGATGAAAATTGACAAAAGAAGCTTTTAAATTTTAGATTATGAAATGTAATTTACGTATTTTAGGAGTAAGTAATCTCTTTGTCGTATTAAACTTGATGCTCAGATGAAAGAAGAATGAGAGCTACTCTAATAACAACCTTGCTGTTTGTGGACTGGGGCTTTTCCCATATGATTCTTAACAAGCTGTTTTCCTATATTTATGGCATTTCTATTCTGGGTGATAGGACCATTGACAAGTATCCCTTTCTTATGTCTCTCTTAAGGTTTTCTTTTCTTTTTGTTTTAGAGAGCATGGATCTGATGTCATTTTAAATGTACAGCTTTTTATCACTCGAGGGAAAAGCAGAGCCATGTTATATTTAGTACTTTCATTTCTTCTGATTAAATATGAATTACTATGAAATTTTTCTCATCATCTAACACGCCATAATACGCCAACAGCTTTTTAATACACTATATAAGCACAAACTTCTGCTCTAAGAGTTTAATTTGCCCCTCTAATCCAATCACATCAACCTTATTTCTCTTATCAGAGATTCCCATTTTGAATTAAATGAGCTCATTAGTTTTAATCAAAAGCAGAGAGATCAAAACTTAAACGTAAATGCTTTAGATCAGAACTGTCAGTCAGCCGTGCAGTTCTATTTTACTAAAACACAAGATCAGAGACCCTTAGAACCAATTTTTTCTCGTAAGGGATGCCAAGAGCTTGAAGATGCTATATCCTTTTTTTTTTTTCTCCCAAGGACAGATTATACATTTAAGGTTAGACTTAATTTATGGCAGTTTTTTTTTCATCCTGGTGGAAATGGAAAACTATGCCAATCTACCATTGTCCCCTTCACATTTATTGGCACTGGTCCTCAGAGACTTGAACTAACGTGAAGCCATCAGAATCCACACCACAAACAGTCTTCAAAATTCAGTTCTGTTCAGCAAGATCATGTTTGCAATAGCTGAGGGAAAATGAAACTTCTCAGAGAAGTGAAATATGTTTTTAGGGCTGGGGTCCTGGAGAGCCCGATCCAGTCGGGAAGGATTTGCCTATCTGTAGAAGGGAGGCTAATTCAGACATCATGAGACATTATTACTGTTTTCAGGAAAACATCTAGTGTCTATGAGACACCACCCCATGGTCACCACCAGCTGGGTGAAGACACAAGCTCTTCATGAGCTGTGGAGCCAAACACCACCTCATGCCCCAGCGGAGGCGGGGGTACAGCACCCCACCACGCAGTGCAATGGTAATTGCCTAAACATGCAGAGCAGCGTTAATTACATCAGAGACCACTGTGTGCAAGGAATGCTAAGGTCAGCTTTTGCCCAGTAAAGCTGAGATTTATACTCTCCGCTAGTCTAATTTTAAGGGCGGGGGTGTGGGAGTTTTGAGGAGTCCATGAGAGGGAGATGGGCGGTGTAGAAGAGTGAGCTTTCTAATGCTGATTTCTACTTTAATTCCTCATGATTCCCTACTTTTGAGGACAGAGGCAGAAGTAACTTATCATGTCATTCCTTTCAAAGGGACATAGAGCAAAATCATTTGTAGTATACACACACCACGCCATGCTTCCACAGGTGCTGGAGAATGCACTTGGTTTATGCCAACTGTGATGATGGTGCCTCTCTACATGACAGGTAAGAGCAGAACTTCAGGAAAGATGCATTCTGACCATCTTAGGTGAGAGGTACATTGTAATGAAGGTTCTGTTGGGGGAGAGCCAAGGCAGCACAGCCATGGCAGTCATACAAGGGCATGGCACTGAATGGAGAATGGGCACATGTGGAAGAGATGACGAGAGGCCTGGGTAGTGACAGGAGTCTCCTTGGGACCCATGCTCTCTAGAGACAATAACACCTATTTATGTCTAAGAAGCACCTCTGAGTGCTTTCTAGATACAAAATTGTTTTCTGTCAACTTTTAGAGGGTGGCCATAAATGCCAATTGCTCTGGTAAAGAGATTTGGAATTCAGAGAAGTTTTAGCTGCTGCCCAAGACCCAGGAGACATCCGTACTAAAGCTGGATTAAGTGGTCAAAGCTCAGTCATGCCCAGATTCAACCTAGGAATTATAAACTAGGAGCTGAAAAACAAATAAGACCCATGCATCTAAAAGCTGAATAAAGAAATATAAAGTACTATCTTTTGCTGAACCTCCAGGGCCTCAAGTTTTTCATAAATCTAAATCACCTCAAGTTGTTGAAATGTCAGTTTTTGCATATTTTGTTAAATTTGTAGAAGAATTTATGGCAAAAGTTGTAATAATTTTTATGTGGGCAAATGCCACACACTATCATGTGAAATCATTATTTGTGTTATTCCACATCTGTGTGAATCTGTGATTAGTGGTGTAGTTGCTGCTTTCTTTATCATTAGGTAGGGGGCAGGTGGTGATGTAGAAGGTGGAAGGAGGAAGCAGGTGGCTGACAATCATCTAGTTCTTCCCGGGCCAAAACCAGGGCCGGGGCTATTCTGAATAATTTCAATATTGTCTTTAGGGTCACTGCAGGTACATGTGGCCAAAGCATAAGCAGGGCCTTTCTTGGGGCTGGAGCAGTGGCTCAGCGGTTATGGTGCTTGTCTGCCATGCACCACATACAAACCAAAGTGTCAGAGTAATGAAAATCACGTGAAAAACTAAATAAAATTGATTCTCTCTCTCTCCCACTGTCCCTCTCTCTTAAAAAAAAAAAAAGAGGGCCTTTATTTCTTGTTAGTACATTTCAAATGTTTTCATTGCAATTCTAGAATTCTAGAATCAGAATTGTTAAACTGCCACCAAATCTTGATGTGTGCAGGAGGGAATATAAAAGAAAAACATTAAGGCTTTTTTTTTGGTAGGGCTAGGAATTGAACCTAGTGGCACTCTACTGCTGAGCTTCATTCCCAATACATTCATTTATTTGCTTTTATTTTGAGACAAGGTCTTGTTAAATTGCCCATACTGGCCTTGAACTTGGGATTCTCCTGAGTCACTAGGATCAGAGGCATGTACCATCACACCCCACAGGAAGAAAAAAAATAAGTTTTAAGAAGTATTCCTCTTCAATAGTGAACAAAATATTTTTTCGTTTTAAAGAAGAAATGAAGCTAGGATAAGTCCTTAAGATAAGAAATTAAATCCAGGCATCTCTATGAATTCATAAGGGATTAATTCTAGAGCCCCCACAGATACACAAATCTTTAGATGCTCAGGTTCCTTATGGAAAATGGTGTAGTATTTGCATATAATCTATGTGTATTCTCCTGTATACTTAAAATCATCTCTAGATTATTTACAACACTAGTAAATGTAAGCGCAACATAAACAGTTTCTAAATGGTATTGTTTAGGGAAAGATGACAAGAAAAGTGCACATGTTCAGACAGATGCAATTTCTTTTCAATATTTTCGATCAGCAGTTGGTTGAAACTGCAGATGCAAAACCCATGCATATGAACGGTCAACTATGTATTCTTCTTCCCACTTCATTGTTTGAACACATTTTTTCAAATCTTTTTGAGATGTTCTGGGCACCCAGGACGAAGTGCAAATACTCAAACTGGCTTTCATGCGACAAGGGTGATGTTGCGCCATTTCGCAATTATTTTGATACAGCCTGGTTGTTGCACTGGCAAATGTGGTTAGGTTTGTTAGAAGCTGATGCATTTTAGGAATTTAGAATGAATACACGTTCACTGAAATTTAATGAAGTTGTTTCTTTTCTTACAAAAGTTTTCCTTTTAGTGGAGGGGACCTCACTTCTGCAGTCACTTTGAGTTGGGGCTGTTCATATGACTTGCTTTGGTAATAAAATAGGAGCAAAAGTCACATGTCATTTCCAGGTAGAATTTTCAAGAGCCAGTCACAATGTGCCACTTTCTCTTTCCTCTGCTACATGACTTAACATTTTAGGTTGTGGCAGTTCTACTAGCCTGAGTCTGTGAAGACACTGGAGTAGAACTCCTTGCCAACCATCACAGAATAAATCTTTGTTGTAACTTAGAGATTTTTTTTACTGCTACACAACCTAACCCATACTGACTAATACAAATACTAAATGTTTATTATAATATTTAAAAAGTTAGTATGTGGTCCAAGATCTTCCAGACAATCAGCAGAAGAGCAGGAATATGACAAATGTTTATCTGACTCCAAATGATGTTGACAATATACTGTTCTTATAGTTATTTATATGCTTCTTTTATCTCCATTTAATCTCATGATAGATATTTGAGGTAATGCAGGACTGATACAAGTCCAACTTTGATCTCCTACAGTACCTAGCGTGGTTTACTATATGAATACATTATGTATATATAAACATATATTTCCAAAATGTATGTATATATCTGTTGGGAACATGAGGCCCAGCTGGCTTGTAGAAGAATTGGTGGTAAACAACTCTAAGGGGTCCAGCTGGCTTGTAATTAGCAAATTGCCTGACCGCATGACTAAGCTATTTCGCCACTCATTTGTTACAATTGGAGAAAGGTGTTTGCATTGTACCCTATTGGTTATTGTAATGGATAAATAGAGTAGCAGCTAGTCAGGTAAGAGAGCAGCCAAAGGAGAAGCAGTAGCCAGAGAAGAGCAAGAAAGCAAGCAGCCGTGTCCTGAAGGAAGAGACCACAGAAGCAGTCGGAGAAGAAGCAGCAGTCAGAAGAAGCCGCAGCAGCAGCAGAAGCAGAGACGTCAGAGAGATCAACAGCGGTAGAAGATGCAGGTCCCGTGTTCCAGCCGCCGGCATTCGCCTCCTTGTTCCCGGCTCCCCAACCCTTCCTAACTTAGCCCCTCGGAGGATGGCCCCAGGCTTGCTGGGTCGTTCTACCCGTTCCTCTCTCTGGAGTGCAGCGGGGAGCGACTCCTCGCCCCATCCCTGTCCTAACTCGGCCCCTCGGAGGACGGCCCAGGCTTGCTAGGTCGTTCTGCCTGCTCCTTGCACAGGAATGCTCTGGGGAGCGACTCCTCTTCCCCGTCCCCAGCCCTGTCCTGCCGGTGCACGGTTCCCAGTGTCCTGCTGGCCCCCAGGGAACGGCTAAGGTCCGCCGAGGTCGTTCCACCCGCTCCCCGCTCCAGAACCCTGCGGGGATTGACATATATCTTATATATACACACATAAAATCTTTGAGCATATATGGTATATCCATTTACATGGCTGGGGATGTATGTTTAATATGTAGTCAATATATAATATTCTCTGAACATTAACTATTATAAGATCTTCTCAATCTACTTCCTAATAGCAGACCAAACATGATAAAAATCTTTTCTCACAGAAATTGTCCCAGTCGATTTTATGTTTGCCAGGACGATATCTGATTTTAAAAATGCTACTTCAAAATGGCTCTTTCCAAAAGGCGAAACTACTTCCTCTCCTCTCAAGTGAGTGTGGGCTAGACGTGGTGACTTCTGTCAGATGAATAACACGTGGCGGAACAGACTATCGGTGCTCAGCCCAGTTGCTCCCTCCTGGCACACTCTGGGGTCATTCACACTGATGGAAGCCTGCTGCCATATTGTGACAACACTCAAGCAGCCCAGTGGCAAGGCCAATAGAGCAAGGACTGAGGCTTCCTATTACCAGTCATATCAGTGAACTTGGAAGCAAACCATTCAGCCCCAGTTCAGCCCTTAGAGGAACATGATCTGGATGTCATCTTGATTGCTACCCCATGACAGACCTGCAGCCAAAACTACCCAGAGAAGCTACTTTAATCCTTGCTTTATTCTTCATATTCTTTTTTTTTAACCAATTAAATTTAGTTTTTTTTTTAAATCTGGTTTTCATTGCTCTGACATTCAACTGTGTAGGTGGTGCTGGGGTTCGAACCCAAGTCCTCAAGCATGCCAAGCAAGTGCTGTAACCATTGAACTGCTCTAGCCCTACTTCTTGCCTTCTGACCTACAGAAAATATATAAGATACCTTCATTATTCTTAATATTTGGGATAATTTATTATACAACAGTAGATGACTAACCACTTATAACTTCTTTCTGGGAAAAATCAAAGCCTTGTTTTGATTGACAACCATGTATTGGGTAAAGCTTGTGTGCTTGATCCAATGGTCAATATCTGGCCAATTCATATGTATAGGGAAAATCAACGATAGCACTGATTTTTATAAGCAGGGCCCATATTTCTAAGTGCTGAATTTTTTAATGGGCTATCAACAGTGCACCCACCAGATGGTGTGATCTGAAAGGTAGGGACGAGCATTTGTCTGTGTTGTACCTATTTCTTGTTCTTCCCTAGGTTCCCTCATCTAAGGGTTCAGGATTGTGTCTAATGTAAGTGCATTCAGTTACCCATGTTGAAATAAAGTATAATTCAGATGTGTCCTTTTAAAGTGGATTATCCTTTTAGCCCTGCCACTCTCTCACATAAACAGTATCTCATCCCAGGAGTTTCTTTCTTTTTTCTTTTTTTGAATGGAGGGGATCACTGTGTCCTCTTCTGTGCTCATTTAGAAGGAAGTGTTTTCTGGCTGGAGAGGTGGCTCAGCGGTTACAGTGCTTGCCTGGCATGCGCAAGTGTGTGGGTTCAAACCCTAGCACTACGTACACAACGAAGTGTCTGAGCAAAGAAAGCCACACATGAAAAGCTAACTAAAATTGATTCTGTCTTTCTCTCTCTCTCACTGTCCAATTCTGTTAAAAAAAGAAAAAAGGAAGTGTTTTCTGTAGTGTTCTGAGGGTCATGGGTCAGTGGTGTGGCAGTTAAAAGAGGATTGAGGGGGGCTGGAGCAGTGGCTCAGTGGTCGTGGAGCTTGCTGCACTTGCCTGGCATGTGTGAGGGTGCGGATTCGAACTGCAGCACCATGGAGCTATGAAAGTCACATGAAAAACTAAATAAAATTGATTCTCTGTCTTACAATAAATAAATAAATAAATAAAAAAAATAGAGGATTGGCCTCATCTCCCCCTGAACTAGAGAATGCTTTACTCTGTCTTTTGAGAGTTGGTTTTTGTCCCACTGGCCTGTCTTCTACTAGGGTGGGATCAGTGGCCACTGGTGCCGTGGCAGTGCCTTCCATTTTCGGTGGTCGTGAGTTGGGTCATCTTTTGCACACATGCGGCTCTCGCTGTTACACTCAGGCTCAGCAGTCAGACTCTCGGCTTGGTGCTTGCTCTGGAGCGGGACAAGAAAGCCTGATTTATTTAAATCTCATTAGGGCTGATTCCTGTTCCCATCCAGTTGTAAGTCTTCAGCTTTGTTTAGAAATTTGTGAATCATTAACTGAATTCCAGAGCATAGCTGTGAAAATAATTGTGGTTCAAAATTATATAATTAACTTAAAATAGCATCAAAAATAATCTGTCCAAAAAAACAAAATGAAAGGAAAAATAACAGTAGTCTGCCACCCATGCCACTTGTCAGGATAAGCTCCCTGGCCCGGTGTGGTCTGCCTTGGATGAGAATCAGAATGCTTGAGGTTGCCTTTCCGGGTTCCTGCGCCTGGCAGGGGTTACTACTTGGTGAGGCTGTCCCCCAAGGGAGAGGAGAGCATTCAGCGGCTGCCTGCTGCTCCGCAGTTGGTGCTTGGATGATGCCACTCTGGGGAAATATACACAGTGTCAGAGTCAAACTGCTACCAGTGGGTGTTTCTGTACACAACTACTAAGCTACAAGAAAGTTCAAGGGAAAAGCCTGCATATTGTAAAGATTGCCTTTGAGAATGCATGATACCCAGTGTGACCCATTCTGCAGCCGGCCGAAGGAGGTGCCACATGAATACTGCAAGCGAGTACTTTAAATCTTATTGGAAAGTCCCTATAAATGTTGCCACTTGAGGGATCTGTTCTGGAAGAAAAATATAGCATGTCCTCCTGGGATGCAGCATGGATTCCATTACGAATATTGCATACGAGATCGAGTGTGGCAATGCTTTTATCACGACTATAAAGTGGTTATGAGCCAATTCTTCACATAAAACATACTCAGTAGCATTGAGCTCCCCCTCACTTTTCTGTTTCCTTCTTTTATTTACTTCCTTCCTTTTCTTTACTTTTTCTTTCCTTTTTTTATGACAAACGTGATGTCAGACAAAGGGCATTTGGACTTAGTCTTTGTAGTACAATACAAAAATAATACATAAACACCTTTGTGAAGGCAGCTCAAAACCCTATGTTTTCTATTAAAAAGTCATGTCCAATCTTCACTGTTGATAGAACTGAATAGCTAACACAGAGAACATTGTATATCAGAAAGGTCAATAGTTATTATGAGCTACAAATATATTTTTTTCCATCCTTCAGGCTGTTTAGCGCATATCACAGCATGAGCAGCTGTCTCCTTTAATGCCTTTAAAATTAGAATCCCAAAGAAGAAGAAAAAATTATGGTTGCAATGATTGCTCTTTGCTTTTGTAAGTTTACTTTAATATACCATTTTATATACATGAAGCTTCCATGCAGCCTATCCACGGGGCAGCTACTGGACACCAGTATCCGGTTGAACTGCCATGTTGGTTTTCTTAGCATTCTGGCCATCTCCGTGTCAGACGCAGCTGTTGTCCCCATACTATATTCAAAAACATGGCTGTATAGAGGAGTCTGGTTGCTGAGGCAGTCTCGAGTGCACACATATGCATTCTGCCTTTTGCTTCCTTTAAAGCACTATTATGAGCTAGAACAACACCATGTGATGAGAAACAGCTATGTAGCACTGGATGAAAAACGAGGCAGTGAATCAAACCACTGGCAAGCACGGTATCGCTCTCCATGTGCAGCCAGGTGGACTGAGAGTGCACTTGCTAATTTTTTTAAAGCTTGATCTTCTGTCAGTCCCTGGAGCTTCTTGTCATTTCTTAGCCCAAGGCCCTAAAAGACATGGTTGGCCTTTTAAACATATCTAAGCACACACTGAATGTTTTATTATAGCTTACTTATTCTTTGTTAAGCTATTTGAATGAATCGTAGTGGGTAAAATGGGGAGGATCATTTGTAAGAGTGCCTGCCTACAGGGGGAGGGGCAAAAATAAGTACAGTAATTTCAGGTAGGGACTAATGCAATAAAGACGAGCAATGCAGAGGAGGGGCGAGAGAGTAATGGTAGGGCACATTCTGAACGGATGGTCCCAAGGGATATCTCTGATGAGTCGGCATCTCAGAGGAGACCAAGTCATGGGTATGTGTGGGTGAAGGTTTCATACATGTTACTGCGCTTACAGTTCCCACTGTAATTCTATGACTCCAGCTTGGGAAAGGGACTGATATGAGAACTAAGGACTCAATGAAATTATAGACATGTTGCTTTTTGAACTTTTGTCCAAAGTTAAATTATTTGTGTTCAGTACATGACTTAACACGTAGGAAACCAGGGGAAGAATTGGTGTATCATGCAGCCTGTCCAGTGTCTCTCACACCCACCCACTGGTGTTTGCAATTCTCTGGGGAAGCTCTAGAGAAAGCAGCTTCCACAGAAAAGTGGGACAAGGAATGAGTAAATAGGTGGTGCATTTTGATGATGAAAATAAAGAGACTTGGGCATCCTTGCTAGAAATACTGAGAGGTCAGAGGTTAACAGAAGAATTTAAATCCCAAGGGATATTTAATCAGCAACAGACGGAGAGCTGAGCCTCTGAAATGAGGGAAAGAAAAAGGGGAGGATGAGAGAAAGAAACAGAGAGTTTGGAGAGGGAGAGCTGGAGTGTGATGGAAATGTTGCTCAACAACTTAATCTCAATAAAGGAAAGGTGCTTTGCTGAGTAAAAGGGAGAGGGAGAAGAAGGAGGTTTTGGGAGTGCAGGGGTGGGGGAACAACCCTGAAATAGCCCACTTGGGAAACCAACTAAGATCAATAGAAAGTAAGTACTAAGATTGCATAGTAGCTAAAGTTCCATGGCTTAAAGTTGAGAGTACTAACTTTCAGGTGTTCCATAATAATAATGGTTTTGTGCTTTTTTTAGAGGACAGGCTCAGGCAGTGAAGTTATTCTGGAGGTGGAGGTCAGCACACCTGGAATGAGTAGAGTGAGAGAGTCCAGAGGTTGGAATGATGAGCTGGGGACTAGAAAAGTTGGCAGGACTTCCAAATGGTCACACAGGGAGGTAGGCGGCAATAGGAGCTTATTCAGAATGATTTCTGAGATGCTATTCATGGCTTTTTGAAACAGTTTACATTTATAATATAAATAAATATATACACATATACATCTCTGTGTGTATACATATATACTATGTTCATAGAAAATTTGCAAATGTGAAGTGTAAGAAAATGAAAATATCCCTAGTAATTTTTTTAAAGAGAGAGGGATAGTGAGAAGAGAGAGAGAGACAAAGAATCAATTTTATTTAGTTTTTCATTTGGTTTTCATTGCTCCAGCACTTTGTTGTGTACGTGGTGCTGGGGTTTGAACCCATGTCCTTGTGCATGCCAGGCAAGCATTGTAACTGCTGAGCCACCACTCCAGTCTTTCTGTCATGATTTTTAATGGAAAAAAAGGTTACATTTCATTATGTGGTAATAGCTATCATTTTATTAGACACTGGAATAAATAGATATTGGATCTAGGGGCCTTGTTTGCAAACCAGCATCTTAAAGAAAAAATTACAGGGGCTGGAGTGGTGGCTCGGCAGTTATGGTGCTTGCCTGGCATGCACAAGGACATGGGTTCAAAGCCCAGCACCCACTTATACAATTAAGTGTCAGAGCAACGAAAGCCATGCGAATAACTCAATAAAAATTGATTCTCTCTCTCTCTCTCACACACACACACTGTTCTTCTCTCTTTAAAAAAGAATAAAGAAAAAATAAAGAACATTACAGTATCTTCATTTGTCCCTGTCATTACATCACTTTCAAATACACTATTTTTAGTGGCTATGTAATATTCCATTGCATGGTGAAGAATTTCTTTGAAATTAATCCTTCAGCTTTGTTATAATTTCTTAGGATGGATTTCTTGAAGCAATATTTCTAGGTCAAAAGTATGTAGAGAAAAAAGTGATTTCCAGAGATGATGTGCTGCATCAGTTTGCATGTCTATCAGCAATATTTGATGATGTTTATATTGATTACATCTTAAAATTTTTATTATCTTTGATAAAAAATATTAAATTAGCAAGACATGGAGAAGAAATTTGAGTCTGATTTCTCTGATAAACAATATGTAAAAAAAACTTATGTCTTAATTTGCTTTTTTATTTCTAGTGAGGTTGAATGCTGTAATATCTACCTATTGGCCATCTGAATTTTTTCAATAAATAATATATTTATGTTCACTATATTTTAATTGGGTTTTTAGTGCTTCTCTTATTATTTGATATGAGATACTAATATATAATAAGGATATGAACTTGGATATATTTCTTGAAAAAATTCCCTATTTGTCTTTTATTTCTGCTTATGATGCTTATAAATACTCATTTGTTTTAAAATTTTATATAGAGAAGCTTATAATTTTTTTGTTTGTAATCTTTAGTTGTTTTCAAATTGGATATTTTGAACTTGAAAATGAAGCCTGGTTAAAGTGCAAGGCATGATCATGCCAATGGGTGGCTAAAGATAAGCTGAAGAATGGTTTTTTTTTCCCTTGGAGTTTGGGCAGCTGAGCAACTGTATGTTGAATAGCTACCATCAGGGAAAGGCTCCTCAAGAGCATCTGTGGCCTCCTGTGGAGAGAGCTAGGGAGCAGGGGCTGTGCCACTGAGGAAGGTCAGTGGGTGACGTGGGTGTTGACTGATAATGGCACCGAGGACAGGGGAGGAATACTATTTTATTTTATTTTTTTAGGAACACTATTTTTTAAAGAGGAAGTTTTTAAATGATTTTAGGAAAATGGTATGGAAATGACAGCAGGAGGAAATATGATGGCCTCTTCTCTGTATCCCTAGGACTGACTGAACTTGGGTGTGCGCTGAAGAGGATTTTCAGAGAGGTGGCCTGTTATACCCATGAAACCAGGATATCAGACAAATATAAGCCA
>PVKS010013559.1:0-50493 GCA_004027875.1 Aplodontia rufa | reverse complement strand
CTTTCTTTGTGGCTGAATAATACTCCATTGTGTATATATGTCACATTTCCTGCATCCATTCATCCTTTTTTTTAAACATGAGTTTTTTAAAGAGAGAAGGATAGTGAGTGAGTGAGTGAGTGTGTGTGTATGTATGTATGCGAGAGAGAGAATCAATTTTTATTGAGTTTTTTACATGGCTTTCGTTGCTCTGACACTTAGTTGTGTTTGTGGGTGCTGGGGTTTGAACCCGTGTACTCACGCCTGCTGGGCAAGCACCGTAATCATGAAGCCACTGCTCCAGCCCTCCATTCATTTTTTAAAGGGCACCAATTGTGTATTTCTTCACTAGTTGCCCAGAGTACAAGGGATAAAGTCATAATACTACAGATTTCTATAGTGCAACCACATCTTCCTAACCAGCTTCCTCTCTGACCATTCTCTTACTCATGCCACATTTCAACATCCTCAGTTGCTTACAGTTCCTTGCACATACTATATTCCTCACCTTTATAACTCTAATACCACTGTCCTCCTTACCTGGCAGGTTTTTATCTGGTTCTTTACATTTAGTTTGACCATTTCCAGGAAACTAATTTTACTAAATCAATTTTTAAGTAATACACATACAAAACTTGTAAAATTAGATAAATAAAGGGAGAATGTTATGGTTTGAATGAAAGGAGTCTCCCAAAAGCTTATGTGAGACAATCCAGGAAGGCTGAGGTGAAATAACTGGGTTATGAGGGCCTTGATGAGTGAGCTAATCCCCGGATGAGATGAACTGGTAACTGCAGGTTGGTAGGGTGTGGCTGGAGGAGGTGGGTCGCTGGGGGCATGCCTTTGGGTATGCGGTTTGCATCTGGTGTGGAGTTTCTCACTCTGCATCCTGGAGCCATGCTTTCTGCCATGATGTTCTGCCTCCTCTCAGGATGGACTAAGACTTCTGAAGCTGTGAGCCCCCAAATAATTTTTTCCTCCTAAAATTGTTCTTCTCAGGTCTTTTAGTCACATCAGCAAAACATCTGATTAAAACAAGGGGTAAATCACCGTATATCTTTCCTTTTTCTTTCTTTCTTTTTTCTTTATTTTCATTTTAAGACAGGGTTTTACTAAGTTGCATAGGACCTTGTTAAGTTGCTGGTGCTACCACAAACTTTGAACTCTACTATGAATATTATAACTGTTAATAATTTTCCTCCCAGGTTTTGAGGCCTATTTTGTTTATACCATTAAGATTTTATTGTGCAAGTAATTTTGCATTCTGTTTATTTGATTTGATATTATTCTTTGAGTATTTTTCTATTACTAAAAAATTTTAATGGCTTCATAGCATATTCTACCATGTTGGCTTACTTCAGTAAATTTAATCATTCTTTTACAACCAGAAATTTAGAATCTGTTATTGATTGCCTTGGGCTTAATAATGTACCTATAATTTTAGCCCTGTCTCTGGTCTCTGGACATGGATATTTCTTGGACCTATTTGTTGAGATATTTCATGCAGGCTTGACTAAATTGCATTTAACCTCATTATTTCTCCTAAGCATCTTCCCACCCTTCCTACTTTTCTCACACCTTTCTCTGAACCTGTTCATAGCACCATAATTCACTCAAGCATACAGCACTAAGTCTCCCAAGTCAGCAATCTGTGAGTCATCCTTGACTTTGTTTCTTGCAATCTTTTCCAGTTCCAATTCAATCATTCACTGAAATGTTTGACTCTATCTTTTAAGTATATCTGTGCCTTCCTCACTCAACTGCCATTGATGCAAATTGGCTTTCATGATTCTGTGGCAACTGAAATGGTCCACAAACTCACCACTCTGTCATTAGACTTCTCAATTCCATCCTCCTCAGATTTGCTTCATGACTGTTATTTTACCTGATCTTTTTATTCCTTAGCTTAGTGTTCTCCGATCCTTCAAACCTCGTTCTAAGCTTTTGGCATGGCTATGTGCTAGGTGTTTTATGTTTACTAGTTATTCAATCCTTCTCCATACTCTCTGAGGAAATCACCCTGATTTTCCCATCTTATCTCAGTGCTTCTCAGAGAACTAAATCATGATAGTGAATTATGTATCTGTGTGTCTGATTCCATCCCAGAGTGAGAACTTAGAAGAACAAGCTATATAAACTAAAAATTATAAAGTCTCTAAATATCTATGTTGGCAGAATTTTCACTGTATGTTCAAGGTAGGAAGAATATTAAAATAGGAGACTAAAAAATGAGGAAGTTTGGGCTGGAGTAGCGGCTCAGCGGTTACAGCGCTTGCCTGGCATGCCCAAGGACGCAACTTCAAACCCCAGTACCACATACACAAATGTCAGAGCAACGAAACAAAGTTAAATGAAAAACTAAATAAAATTGGTTCTCTCTTTTCCTCTTTGTCTCTCTCTCTTAAAAAAATTAAAAAAAATTTAAGGAACTTGAAATAAAACCTTGATCATAAGGCTGGAGCAGTGGCTTGGCAGTTATGGCATTTGCCTGGCATGCACAAGGACACAGATTCAAACCCCAGCACCATGTATACAATGAAGTGTCAGAGCAATGAGAGATAAACTGAAAACTATATAAAATTGATTCTCTTTTTTTCACTGTTTTAAAAAAATCTTAATCATAACTGAAATAAAATATTTTTGTAAAGTTGTCTGTACTCAAGTCTTTGCTATCTAGTTTACTTATACCAGTGTCTCAAAGAGTCTGAAAAATGTAATATATTATGCCTATTGTGAACTTAATATATATGAACTATTTGTAGCTTAGTTGATTAAAAAAGTTAGAAAAACAACAAACACAATGCTAAACACATTATTATAACTCATGAAATCACAAGCAGTAATCAATAGAGGTACACATTCATCATTTCAAATGGGAACTTAATGGAGCCTTGACAATATGTAACAACTACCAAGGGAACACTAATACAGAATTGATATCACATGCTTATAAATTAATTTTGAAACTAATTGAAAAGAAACTTTATTTTGAATAAGCCCTGGTTATTGTTATGATTTTAAAGAATGTTTTGAAGTTTCCATTTTCTAGCACATGTGATTATATGTATATTCTCTTAAGGCAGGATTATAGTAAGACACTTTACGAATTGAAATTGATAAATAAACCTTGGATTCTGAAGGCCCACAGGTTGAGTCTGAGTCCTATCAGACCCTAACCTCTAACAATTCCTTCTGTTCACTCTGGCAGGGTAGAAGGATATACCTTTTTATATTTAAGCGTGCAGCTGTGTTCTGCTCAGTTTGGTTTCTTCACTTATTCTCCAGTTTTATGCTCCACTTGTAAACCCTACAGCTTACCCATTTCTGGCACAGCAGCTCTATTTGCTTGGAAAACTACAGCTTCCATAAAGAACCCATAGCCTTGGAGCACAGAAAGCAAGGAGATGATTCTACTTTTTCTCTTCTCTTGCCATTTATTTTCTTTTCAGACCTAGTGACTAAAAATTAAAACACAACCAACCAACCATAGTCATTAGATAACTTGTCCTCTTGGGCCCTCCAGTCCAGCATTTTAGAGTTAAAAATAATAATAATACACCTAAAGCTAAAACATCTTGTTGGATGTATCTTGAGTTTCATTCTTTGGCATTTCAGTATATGCCATCTGCTAAATGTAAACTGATCCACTATTGGACACAGTTATTGCTTTCCAAACTTTCCTTCTACCACAGAATGTTTTTTTTTTCCATTTGTGGGTGACACCTAGTAATTCTACTGTCACCCATCATTACTGGTGAATCTGGAGTCATCCTAGTCACAGGCTGATTGCCCACTCACTCCTAAGACGACTGGTATTTTGTTTAGTGGCTCTGTCTCACTTTGTTATCTCTAAGGGACTTTCTCCAGTGATTTGCTTACTCCAATGTTCTTGATGGTCTTAGTTACTTGACTGGAGCAATATGATGCCTATTGGTGTTGGCTCCTAAAATTTTCCTTTGGCTCCTTTCTATTAGATACCCTTCATTATTTATTCCAGCAGTTATGTTTCATATTGTCTAGTGCCTAAAACTAGAAGATGTAGAATGAATATTGAATACAGGCTTTGTATATGGTGAGCTGAAGCTTCTCCCAGGATCATAGCTGATTTTTAAGTCTGTATTTGTGTTCAGTTACTCTTTTCAGATATGGTAGACACAGAAAGAGTTTCATTTCAGTTTGTTGAGAGTAGGTGGAAACAGTTTCCCTCTACTAGGAGGTGCACAGTTGAAGTGACTATAGCCGCCTTATTTTCATACCTTTGTAATACACTCGTTTTGTCCCTAATGCTACTGGTAGCAAACAACTTTCTGATTGGAAAGGGATGATGACAGTTTTCAAGGGCCAACTCGCTCTTATGTTCTTCCTTAGAAATAACAATCAACTTTGGTAAGATGGCAATTATTGCCATATATTCCTAGTTAGCACAGTAATTCCCAGTCTGTACAGAATTTCATTTATTGGAATAAGCATTCAATTTACCTAACCTTGTTATAATATTACCTCTATTTACCAGTAATCCAGTGACAAAAAGATCATAACCACACTTTTTCTTCTTCAGTTACAAAGTTGCTCACTAAAGACTAGAGCATGTGAATACCTTTTGTGTTAAGCAGCATTTCATCAGTGGTAGAAAACTTTCAAATTGTTTTTTCATCTGATGATGTAATTGCTGTGTTGCTTTATTTTCTGACACTTCAAACATAGGGCCATGGATAGCTGATGTTCTTAACATCAACAAACAAACAATCAATTTAGTGACCAAATTTCTGAGAACTAACTACTGCAGTGTTTAGAAGATTCAAAATGGGCTTCCCTAGCCTTCTGACCTGACAAATATGCTTTTTTATGCACATTCTTAATAGTACATATTTGAAGCTGTGTTTTGACAATTATCATTATGAACTTTTATTTTCTCAGGAAAATTCATCCATCTATTCATCTATCCAACTTCTCTTTCATTTCTTTCACATGCTTGCTACTGTTCTAATCAATGCAAGTTGAAATGTGAAAGATATTCTTCCATAAGGGAGTTGATAGGCCTGCAATGGAAATAAGCATGTGAATGCTTATAGCACAATGAGATAAGTTTGGCTAAGGGTTTCAAGAGGAATGGCTGAACCAGTCTGAGTGGGTTCACAGGAGGCTTTTTGCAGGAGCTTGTGTCCTCTGAGTTATTGGGTAGGAGCATAGACTACAAAGAGAGGAAGGAGAGATGGAAAAGGGGTGGATCATGAATAGCCATTATGTTAAGAGGTATAGGTATTTTTTTGAGAGTCATTGCATATCATATTGTAACTTTATATGCATTTGTTATTGTACAATAACTCAATTCTTTAATAAAAATTTAAAAAGAAAAATTACTAAAGACTTTTAGGTACAAAGTAACAAAGAATTTATGTTTTACCGTAGGCAAAACAAAATGAATGGTAGAGAGTGGAGACAGAGAAATAGGTGATTTTAATAGCTGAGGCTGGAGAGAATGGTAATCTGAACTAAAGCAATTACAACAGAGATTTAGAGAAGAAAAAACAGATCTGAGAGTGATTAATTGTAGTTGTAATTTGACATTTATTTATGGAATTATTATATGAATGGCTATATCTTTGATTAAATATCAGCTTAATGAGGACAAAGATAGGATTTATTTCTTTCCATCATTACCTAACACAACTCATGGCATAGAAGTGCTTAATAAACATTTGTTGACTGAACGCTATAGTAATGATTTTCAAAGATACCTTCATGTTAATGTATCCTACGCACTGGGCAGTGTATTAGGCAGTAAGGATGTAGTGATGAACAATCTGGGCAAGATTCCTTTTCCCACAGAGAAATTTCAGCAAGGGGAGAGACAAGTTAAAAAAGGGAATTTGTGATAGTAATCAATGCTACATTAAAATAGGATTTTTGGAATGCTTCTGAGGTAGGAGTAGCTACTTTAGATTGGAGGGCTATCAAAGACCTTTTGTGGTAAGTGACATTTGAGTTTTGGATGATAAAAAAAGGAGCCAGCCTCCGGTGGCAGAGCGTTCCAGACAGAAGGAAATGAATAAGCGAATTAGACAGATTTGACAGAACTTGTTGACTGATTGGATGTGGGAGTAAGAAATAGGCCTAAGATGATTCACAGGATCTAGAAAATGTTGTTTCTATTAGCTGAGCTTGGAAAAACTGGAAAAAGTACAGATAGTGACATAAGTGATGAGTTCAATACTGGAATTCTTGACTTTAAGGTACTATGCTGCACCGAGATAAATGGATGACTCTTAGCCTCTAAGACTCTAAGAAGAGAAAGGGTCAGGACTACAATTTTAAAGGATTGTTATGATGCCATTCTCCAGGTGGGCTTCTCAACTGACAATATCTTCAGCTGACATTTGCTGAAAGTCTACCAAACACCTGCTGCTATTCAGGGAGGGGAGATGATGTTATGATTCAGATTTTCTGTTACTTTGGACATTACTGTTACTTATCAGTGGTTAAAAGTAATATGACTATTAGTTATTGGTGGTCTTTAGAAGTTCTAATTATTTCCAGGCAGAAATGTGAAATATAATAATCTGTACAAATACTAATCATTTTTATTATATAATCTCACTTCTGTTGAAAGACCCACCCACTTCTCCAACTAAATAACTTGTACATCATATTACTATATGATCATCATATTACATACTACTAGTTTTCCATATCCACTCGACTCAGGTGTTTGGTTCAAAGATGTACAGTTTATTGTTAATTCTTTCTAGGACTGCTTTGGTCCCCCTTGTCACAGATGAGAAGGATGATAATTACATTTCTTTACTAAGGATACTTCTGTGGTTAAATATGGAAGGCACCATATTTGAATAATGCCTATCTAAGGTAGAAAGCATCCTTTGTATTCAGACATACCAAAGACTGCACGGATACACGCAACCACTGTGACTTCACAATGAAATATTATTTCATCAGAGAAAGCTCAGCTACAAGGACTTTGACCTGATAAAATTGTCCTGCTTGTCAGATAGCTTTCAAAAAGTACCAGAAAGCTAGGCTGCAGCAAACGATTTTATCAAGGGTGGGTATAACATATGCACTTGTCTCTCACTGCAAGAGCACCTGTGATTTTCAGTTCCATCACACAGAGCTGTGGGATATAAACCATAAAGCCAAGAGCCGCTGGTCTAGAATTCAGACTCTCCGTTAGCTTCTTCTGATATAGCTATACTTGCTAGACACTCCTATTGACAGCTGCACCCTGCCTGCTCTTTTAGCTCTATTACACCAGCTTAACATTTCATTCCCTAGCAGATATCTTTGGGTTTAGCTTTCTATCTCCTTGGATATACTGTACTCAACTTTTATCAGATCTGTTTGCTATATTCTTTCCTTTTAGTCTGTTTTCCACTCATAGTTTGACACACACTACATCTGTCAAATTGCTTTTCATGTTCAGCAGGATTCAAAACGTAGATTGAAGCTACATTTACATTTTGGGAGACAAAATCTGTTGAAAAGTTTCTGCGATTCTCTAGTTACCACAGATAGATGTTTACTGACATTCTCAATTGTCTCAACCGATATGTTGACACAAGGTCATAGGAAGTTATGCCAGTGAATATTAAGAATGCCATTTACTGAATTTATCTAAAGAGCATTGTGCATGAACATTATCCAGAAAAATATCAACACTACTGAAGATGTGTATTCAATAGTGGATTATAATGCAAAAATTTGTAAGCTGTTGACAGCAATCAAGACAATTAAATGGAAGTCCTTTTCAGCTTTTCCTATTTGAGCAAAACAAAAGAGATTAAAAATTATTGGCTCAACTTCTAATAAAAGTCTTTATTAATTGACAAAGGAAGATAGAATATTCAGTTTAACTGTCTATCCATAGTATATGGGATTTGAAGACCATAACTGAGTGTAATTATAGTTTTGATGTATACAGTAATCTACTCTATAGGTAGGTAATGCAAAATGAAAAACTATTAGAAAACTATTGAATAAACATCAGAAATCACAGTACACACATTTATTTTCTGCACAAGAAAAGTCTTTACATTTGTCTTCATTTTAGTTGCTGGAAATATTAGAAACTTTTGATTTAGGTATTTTTAGTATGAGTTGTGTACAGTGGATCTAGTTTGTATCACTAGGCAAACATTTGGGGGGTTGGTATAGGGGAGCTTATTTTTAAAGAGTGACTCATTTTTCTGATAGCTGTCTTGAATTGAGACCACAATTTATTGTAGATCAGTCAATATTTGTTCTATAAACATACATATTTGATATTTATTATTATTACATCTACCATTAAATTAACTCATACCAGGGCTGGAGCAGTGGCTCTGAGGTTGCGGCACTTGCCTGGCATGTGCAAGGACGCAGGTTTGAACCCCAGCATTATGTACACAACGAAGTGTTGAAGAAATGAAAGCCATATGCAAAACTAAAATAAAAAATTCATTCTCTCTCTCACTGTCCTTTTCTCTTTAAAATAAATAAATAAATAAAGAATAAACTCATACTATTTTGTAATAGACTTAGCTGTCTCTAGACACAACATGTTAGGCATGACCATGTCATTAAGATAAATAGAAGAACTCAAAGGACAATTCCTTGGGAACTAGAGGTCAGGTAACTTAGGAATACAAAATGATACTTGTGCCATGGACAATTTAGTGCAAATGTCTATGACTCACGGCTTAGTGGGCAAGAAGGTTGATTCTACCATCAGCACTTTTGTTTCTGGAGTTGTTATGTGTAATTGCAATTGTTAAGCAAGGTAGGCAAAGCAGGGATAGCAGTGGTAAATTTTGAACCCTGATTCCCTACCAAAACTTCCAACTCAAAGGAAAAAAGGGAAAAGAGAGAACATTGGCAGAGATGTGGTAATGGTGGTGAACCTGGATGGCCCTTCTTTTTTTTTTGAGAGGGAGAGAGTGAGAAAGAGAAAAAGAGAGAATCAATTTTATTTTATTTTTTCATCTGGGCTTTGTTTCTATGACATTAAATTGTGTACATGGTGCTGGGGTTTGAAACCGGTTCTTTGTGCATGCCAGCCAAGTGCTTAAACTGCTGACCTCCTGCTCCAGTCCCTGAACTTAAATTTATGTTGAACAAGGACTACCATAGGATTTGACTCCCTCTGAGAAGCTTCTCCTGTCTTCTGTTCATTCCCTTTTGGGACAAACATAACGATCCCATTTATCCAGGGTCAACCAAACACAAGACACTATTGGGTGTAATACACATATGACATTAAATGAAATTCAGAAAGACTAATGACTTGCTATGAGGCATGAAGGTAATAAGCGATGAAAGAGACTTAAAATTATGTTCATCTCAATCAAAATCCAAGCCTCCCCGCCACTGGGCCATGGTACTTTTGCTATAGGGCATGAAGCTGCAGGTTGAGTTGAGGAAAAATAATCTAGATTTTATTTTGTCAACAGTACACTTTGTGATTTTTAAAATGCTAGGATATTTTGGAAATTTTTATTGGATGTTTGGTAGAATCCTTTTTTAATTTTTTCTATTAAACTATTGGAGCAGTGCATCTAACAGCTGTTTTGTTCCCCAAAGCAACATTCATTTTTTATTATACAGATTTTAAGTAATAATTTCATTTTCTATGAGATTATAAAGATATCTATATTCCACTGCATCAGGTCACCTCTAGTAAATTGGTTTAAAAATAATTATGATATAGCAAAAAATTCATATTCCTGTTTCATTATTCTGTTCAGTAATCCCAGAGGGAAAAATCACTGCATTTCTGTTTGAAGCTACAAAAGGAAAAAATGTAACAGAAAACAATATAAGAAAATTTAGGGAAGTTAATTATCCTTATTTCAATTATATCCAAGGGTCTCAACTTAAAAATAGGTCACAGGTAAATCATAACTATGCTGATTTGATATTTAGTACTTATTTTGTGGGTAGAATAGGAATAAACAAACATAATCTGAATTTAATGGGATTTTTTTTCACATCTTCAAAATCTTATCAATGGAATGTCTACTAGATTTTACAAGCAGGCCAATTTTGCTAATGAACCAATCTTGAATGTTAATCATTATATTTTATTTAAAAATTAAAAATACTATATGTATTACTGAATTGCTACTACCATTAGCAAAAGTTTTGGGTTTCTCATTGCTATTACACAAGGAAATAGTTATCCACAACCCTAAAAAATGAATTCATATTTCCCATTTATATTTTCTCAGAGTTTGCAGGGTTTCAGTTCTGCATTTTTGGATTAACCTTTTTCAACATGTTTAAGATCAGTGGACTCACTGTTTACTAGCTACATTTTAATAAGTAACATTTTGTTAGGTTGAAATACAAATCATTGCTGTTTGATTTAAAAAAATATAACGGATGTGGCTTAATATATAGGGTGCTAATCAGTTTTGTATCTAATCTAACTACATTATTGTAACATCCCATATTTTTCTTTAAATATTTAGTTCCTGAAATGCACTTTGAACTCAGTATCTTATTGGTTTCATCATTAATCAATGGAGTCTAATAAAATCTTTGACTTGTGCTAAAAAAAAAAATCAGTAAAGTAAGAGGAAGGTGATGAGCAGAGGGAGGAGAAACAGGATGAAGAAAAAACTGGAAAGAATCTGACCTAACTTTCCTATGTACATATATGAATATACCACAATGAATCTCACCATTATGTATATCTATCTGCAAGATACCAATTAAAAATATGTAAGCAAATAGCAGAAAGATCAGGACAGTAGAGAAAAAGGAACAGGGAGAGCAATGAGAAGAGGGAAAAGGAAAGTCCTGGGGTCTGAGCTAGAGCAAATTATATTTTATGCTTTTATAATTATGTCAAAATGAATCATAATGTTATGTGTAACCAATAAAAATTAATGAAAACATGTTCTATGACAGCCTGAAAACTTTTGTAATGCAAATTTCTATCAGGAATTATATCCCAAAATTAAAGAGATTGATGGTGTTTAATTTCTTATTTAGGACTCAAGTAGAACAATTCCATTCAATTATGGCTTACTTAAGAACTTTATATTGCAAATCAAATACAACAATAGAACATAGTGCTTACCTCTATTGATTGATTGGTTTTTTCCCACCATACCAGCCTTTTCTGGGGGATATACAGTAGTTGCATTCAGCTATTAGGGATAACTTCAAAGATTTTTTGACCATTTCTAAGCACAAAACATTTAAAAATCTTTAGTGGGCTGGAGAGGTGGCTGGATGGTAGAGTGTTTGCCTGGCATGTGCAAGGACCTGGGTTCAAACCCCAGCACCATATACACAACAAAGTGTCAGAAAACAAAAATAAAAAAAATTGACTTTCTCTCTTGTTCTCTCTAAAAATAAAGAGCTTTAGAAACTTTGGTAAAAGGTTTCTATAGCAAGTTACAGTTGCATTACAGATATTCTGATAGAGTGCTTTAAATGGTTTGCTTCCCTAGCAATAACATTTGGCAGTTTGGAAGAGGCCATATTGCTTCACAATGCAGTGTGCCTTCTTTGTCATTTCCCTCTTTAGAACACATTTTCATTTTACATAATGTTATGGAAATTTATTCCATCCAAAATGTACTATAATAGATTTTCTTTAAGGCAACAAAATCTAAGAACAAATCCGGGGTTGATATAAATTTTTTCAATTAAAATTGATAACATATTCAATTAACAAATTGTAAAAGAGCAAAGTCCACATAGAGTGTTAGTTTAAGGTGTGTTATTGCATGGCCAACATGTTTTATGAACAAAAGACAAGAACAGCAATTTGACTGTGTAGTGTACTCTCTCCAAGGCTAGGTAATGGCTGAAAGTCTGCAAGTGAAACAGGAGAAAAAGATAAACAATGCACATTACTCTTGAGTTGCTAATTTGTCACTAATCAATAGCCAGCTGTAGTGGCCAGATCATTGAGTGAGAAAATATCACAGAACTTAACTTCCTATTAATTCACGGTCCTTCAAATCCATCAAGCATTCACCAGGTGCTCATCAAGCATGTGGCTTTACTCTAGGCACTAACGTACTTTCACAGAACACTGCCTGCCTTCATTTAGGAGGTTCTTTGAGAAACTTCCTTGTGCCTGTGTTTCCAATATGGTGATAAACATATAAGAGTTCTTCCCTTTAAAAGTTTACGGTCTTGGGGATATCCTCATAGAACACAAATTCAACACAGGTGATAGCTGCTTTCACAGAACAATGTGCAGGATGCTATATGTAACAGAGTAAAGAACAATTAATTGTGCCTGACATACCAGGCAACATTATTTCATAGAGAGTGACATTTGGATCGCACTTTAAAAGATTCATTTACAAGGAGGGAAAGAACAAATAAAACATTTCTTCTTGTCCCTTTCATATCCTCACTTTTGTCTCCCATCTTAGTTTTTGTAGTTCTGAATCCCAATCACTGTCTTGCAAACAACCCATTTGATTGTCCTTCCTCCCCTATGTCACTCATCTGGAGAAACACAACAGGTTCTTGTATGTTTGCAACACAACACATCTGAGTTTCTTGAATACTGCTAAACTTTGGATTTCCTTCAGGAGGCTTTAATCGCAAATGGATGGTCAACACTGCCTGATGAGTTTGTGATACCATCCTGCTACGTTCACATTCCCCACTCTGGAAGCGGCTTTCTTCATGCTTTCTTGTATCTCTTCAAATGTCTAATATTCTCTATGCGATTCTCTGTTTACTCTTCGGTGATGATTTTTTCAAGCATCATAGAGAAAATCTGAGTCATTAGTTGAGAAGGTCCTTATCTTTTCACAACCAGGACACCGATGTTTCCATGTTTGAGGATCCTATGACTAGTTCCCCCACTTGCACTCACCTCTTCCAGCATTCATTCCTGTAACTACTTCCCTTCTCTCCTGCATCATTAATTCCTCTTTCTGCTGGATCATTTCCATTATCTTGCAAGTGTTCTTTTCCATAATTCATCTTTAAATATTCTTTCCACATCACTACGTCTCTGTCCGGTTGCCGACACCTTTTCATCATTGCATTTTGCAGCTCAACTTGAGGGAATTGTCTGTGCTTGTTTCCTTTTGCTAATCTATACTTTCTACCCAGCCAGTATAACAAGTCTGCACATAATGTACTACTGAAATAGCTCTTATCAAACTCTGATCAGTGATCTATAACTTGTTAGTATCAATGCTCAGTTTTATTTTCCCATCTTACTTGACTTTTCAGTAATGCTTGGTACAATTAACTCATTTCTCTTGCTTTTTTTTCTAGACCTGTGTGGCACTACTTCCACTTTTTTTCTTTAAGTCTCTGGTTGCTCGCTTTTATAGATTTTTCTTCCATGCTCAAATTTTAAGCATTAAAGTGTTCTGGGCTCAATTCTGGGTTCTCATTTTTTTTCTCTATTTACACTCTCTCCCTTGATAGCTTCAATGATTGTCACAATTTTAAATATCATCTATACCATGATGACTTTTACATTTATATTTCTATCCTTCTAAGCAAATGATTTATATGTCCAACTGCCTACACTTGATTGTTTAATAAGCATCTCAAGCTTTCCACTGCCAATCTCATCTCAATTTCTGTTTCCCTTCCATCTGGTCCTCTTCGAATTTTCTCTACATTAAGAAAATGTGTCATCATCCATCTAATTAGTCAAACCCCAAATTTGGGAATGCTCCCTGACTTTTTTCTTTCTTCAGAATGTTGTCCATTGGCAAGGCTCCAACTCCAAAATGGCTCTCAGATCTTCCCACTCACCATCTCCACAGCCGCAGCCCTAGACAAAGTGGCTATCGCTTCTAATCTTCAGTTGCAATCATCTCCTAATTAGTGTTCCTCTTTCAATTTGCCCACCTAAAAGCCCTTCTCTACAGAGCAGCTATCATGAATTTTGTAAAGCTTAGATCAAATCATAATTCTTTCTTGCAGAAGGCATCAATGGCTTCCCATCGCAGACAGAATATAGCCCCAATTTCCAGATATGGCTCACAAGACGCTTCATAATTATGTCCCACCAGCCTGTCCTGGCTCATCTCATACTCTTTCAACCTGTCTCAACATATTCCAACTACTTTGGCCCTCTTCTCCTTAGATGCATCAGGCTTGTGTTGTCTAAAACATTGTTAGGTGCCTTACACCTGAAGTTCTTTTTTTTTTTTTTTTGTTCTTTCTTTAGAACTTCATCATCATCAAGTCTAAATTCAAGCTCCACCTTTTCACAAAACTCTTCCCTGATCAGTCTAGTCAAAACAGAAACAAAAACATCAACCAATCTCTCTCCCCAACCCTCAAAGCCCAAAACTTTGTATATCATCCTGTCTTTTTATAGCCACTGCTTATATGCCTCACTTATTTGTCTATGTTTTATTGTCTTTCTCCATTCATCACATTTAGAAGTCACTGAAGAATAGAGAGTGCATTTCTAATGTCCACTGCTATACTCTCTAGCACCTAGAAAAGTGTCTAATACGCATTAGGTACAGGATAAATTCATGTTATTGTTGATTGCATTATTCATTATGTGAGGGAAGATCTTATTAGTATATATATACACAGAGGCATGAACTTAAAAGCAATATTTAGAAAATTCAGTGGGAAATGGCAGGAGGGAAGGTACACAGATTATAAAGTGTCTTGAATGCCATGCTTCTAGGTTTAGATGTTATTGTATGAGAAACAAGAAGCCTGAGATTTTTATTTTACAATCTCTCTTAAATAAGATTTTAGATACTAGATCTTTTTTATAATGAAGTTTAAAAAGCATATTTTAGAATGTTTATCTATTTAGATGAATATAATAATTTAAGAGGTGCCCATTATGGTTACATGTAATATGAGAAATGCTATTTTGTTTTCTTTTGGAAATTGCATGAAACATTTAAACAAAATGAAAATTTTGCTTTCAGAGAAAAGTTTAATTTAGAAATGTTTCATAATAGCCAGAGGAGTCAATAAATAGCCTTAATAACATTTTAATGTAAGCAAAATACAAAATAATTCATTTATCTAAAATGCTCATGAACAGTCTCTAAATAGAGAATGCAATTCTTGTTTTTTTAATCAGTTCATGTAATAAAATAATATTCTATGCTATCATTTCCTATTGAACATTAAACATATTATCCTTGATAAATGTCACAGCTTTTTGTTTGTTTTGTTTTGGTACCTGGGATTGAACCCAAGGGCACTTAACCACTGAGCAACATCTCTTTCTATTATTTATTTTATTTTTAAAGAGAGAGAGAGAGAGAGAGAGAGAAGGAAAAACAATTTTATTTAGATTTTCATGCGGCTTTCATTGCTCTGAGACTTTGCTGAGTTCGAACTCATGTACTTGAGCATGCAGGGCAAGCACTGTAACCACCAAGCCGTGGCTCCAGCCCCTATCTTTTGTTTTTGAGACAGGGGCTCACGAAGTTGCTTAGAGTCTTGCTGAGTTTCTTTCTGTCTTTGCACTTGGAATCCTGCTTCAGCCTCCTGAGTTGCTGGGAGTATAGGTGTGTGATATTGCACCAGGCCTGCCATAATTTTTTTTTTTTTTAATTTAAGAGAGACAGAGGGAGACAGTAAGAGAGAGAAAGAGAGAATCATTTTTGTTTTAGATTTTTAAATCTGGTTTTGTTTCTCTGACCTTTAGTTATGTAAGCGGTGCTAGGGTTTGAACCTGGGTCCTCACACTTGCCAGGCAAGTGCTCTAACTGCTGAGCCACCATTCCAATCCCTGTCTAACTTTTTAATCTGATTAATTTCATTTCTAATTTTTTCTCATAAAATTACAGAGCATTTATTTTGTAACTAGAAAAGAATGCTAATATGTAGTAAGTATGAACACAAGTCCTATTAAAGTTATGAAAAAGGTTTATATTTAAAGAAAAAATAATAGAATTACAATGTAGTTAGGGGAAGGTTCTGGGTTCTTTTTTTGAGTACAAATGAAGTAAAAATAAACATAGTAGAAACGTGGCTTGTCAGGGAAGAAATCATAGTGTTGAAAAGCCACAAAAGAATAAATCAAAATCTCATGTTACCAAAAAAAATATAAAATATGCATCCTAAGAAATTAAAATCATGAAATTAATAACATAACATGTATTTTTATTTTAAATATTGCTCAGGCATTGGATCTTAAATGTCACAGAAACTGTGAAGAACTATAGCAATTTAGAAATATTTCCCTTACATCTGTTCAGTAGAAAATCAAGCTTTTTAAAGATGTATTTTGCATACTGAAAAACCTGAAATAACCCTGACTTGAGTAGAGAGGATATGGAGAAGTAGAAAATATGTGCAGAGTTAGATACATTTCACCTCTTTCAGTATTTCTTACTGAACCAACCACCACTAATAGGTAGTCGTTTGTTGTTTATTCATGAAGAGTCCTTTTGAAAAGTAAAAGTAGACATCCTATTGTATATATCACAATGAGAATTACAAAGAACTAAATAAGGTACGTAGACTATCAAAGTTTACAGACCTGATAAAGGAGTTAAGCCAACATTAAAAATACAATTGACTAGCAAAATTGAGATTTAAAAAATTGAAATAATAATTGCATGCATTAACATGACATGTTCTTTTTTACCAGCTAGGTCCTTTGTAAAGCTAGGAATGGCTAACAAATAGCTAAAAAGAGAGAGATATCATCACTCATTTTAATTTTAGCTTACACAAACTCACCTCTTTCTCAGAAACTCTACCATGATATGTGATACTGTTTGAAGTATAAGAATTTTCATGTGACAGAAATAATAACTGGGTGTGGACAGGTGGGTGGGAAATCCTGGGTAAGAATGGGATTCAAGTTATATTGCTACGACGTGGGTATATATAATAGTGTAGTAACAAATCCCTTCACTATGTAAGACTATGTTGCAGCAAATAAAAAATAAGAAAAAAGAAAGTAAAAATCAACACATAGGTGACAGAAAAAATCTCCTAAAATTATGTAGTAACATATGTTTGCTGAAATTCAGTTTTTCTCCCTGTATTTAATCACAGAAGGGCAATAGTGGAAACCTATTTGCTGACACCTATTGAGTGTCCCCAGTTGCTGAGCTTACGCCACTGCAAAATTTGAAACTGGGAAGGGAGAGCACATTGTTCAACAATCGCTTACTTGGCAGTTGGATGATGGAACTGGAGCCTTAGATAACATATTCAAGACAACAAAAAAATTCACAAAATTAAGCTTATTAGATTTCTGAACAAAACTATAATCAGATCAAAATTTCTGTGCAAACATTGCCTTGAGAAACCCCTGGCATAATTTCTAAGCTACCAATCTGAACATGAAACTTGTGGTTAATTTCACGACAAAAGTGATGGGAAAGTGAAAGACTGACTCAGGGTTTTTTAGACAATACAGGGAAAGTGCCAAGAAAAATGTTGAGAGATACAAAGCTGCATTGGATACAGCAGAGACCTGTGAAGTGGTGAAAATTTCGGCAGATAATGAAGCAATAAATGTTGATTCCAAACCAAGATAGGTCTTGACATATTCATTTTCTGAATACTGTGATCAGCCATTGTGAGCTTTTAAATCCATATGTGTCATGGTTTGTTTTAGAAAGAACTTTGACAGCAAAAAGGAGGATGATTCTAATGAGAGATGAGAGGCAAAGGCAAGTATTATTAAGGAACTCAAGTACAGTGATAGCAGTGGGAAGGGAAGAGTGCTCAGATATGATGGAAGTCAACATCCAGAGATTAGCAGGTAGTAGGAAAGGAAAAATGGATTGATAGCTCTCATTTCTGGGATGGACTGAATGGTGCTATCATTGGGGCATGTTTAGGAAATAACGCCGAAGTTTGGTTCTGTTTTATTGTGGAGTAGTGGGCAGAGGAGAGACATAAGGAGGATTTGGGCTTTGATTGTGGTGAACATTCCATAAGATAATTGGTTATTGGAATGTGGAAGTGGAATTGGGATAAAAAGCTCAGGTTGGGCGTCGGTGGTTCAGCAGCACAGAGACAGTACCTGAGACTGTAGGAATGGACCTGCCAACCAGGTTCTTTGTGTGTTTTTCTGGCCTGAGACATTGAGACAAAGGTCAGTATTGGTATGACATTCAGAACAAAGCTTTAGTAAAGATAAAGTTTATACAGAGATTATAAAGGTGCAATCATCCCTCTTACATTGAATGTGCAAACCTGTTGGAATGAGTTTGTAAAAGTACAGGAAGACACAGTTGGTGGTATGGGCCTTTCCTGATGCTGCTTGCCTGAGTGATTCTGTTCAATTTTACAATGTCTGTACTATCCAGGTCCAATATTTACCCAAAGGAATCACCCATCGTAAAATGAAAACATACATTTTTAAGATATAATAATTAAATAAATATAGTTACATCTTTATATAGTCTATTGAGGATTAGAGCCAATTATAAGAGTTCTCATTAAATACTGCTAAAAAATAGGAAAGCTGTATTAGTATCACATACTATTAAAAATTTTATTAGAAAAACTAAAAAATACCATTTGTATGACAAAGAGACTTTTAAATAGTAAAATAAAAATATATAACTCATGCCATTTTTTTTTGAACACACACAAAGTTTCTAAGTGCTGGTATACAGTACTTTTGTTTAAAAATTTTCTAAATGATAACAAGCATTATTTTCATCAAGTATCATCCAAAATATATTATCCAGCTTGTAAGAGGCAATGACACGCTGTACTCCTATAATAAGATCCCTGGAGCTTAGAGAAGATAAATAACTCAGCAAGTCAGTCCCAAGGATCTTAGTACAAATCCAGATTTGTCTTGCAGGGAAGCATATACCCACTCAAGAGCATTATGGCTCTTTTCAGATGAGAAAGGACTAAGAGTGCGGGCTAATTGTTCTGCGAGGGTCGAAGCCTTGAAATCTCTAAACTGAAGACACAGACTCATTATTGTGTCAGTATCCGTTTTCAGTTTTTGGTAAATGTAATCATCAGGTATCATAGAGGCTATTGATTAAAGGCCTCTGAAAAGGGTGATTTGGAGATCAAGGTGTTCCTAGGCTTTTGTGCCCTTGGCTCTTCACTGGACTTGCACCTTAGCTAATTGTAATATTTTCATTTTAGATGAAAATATAAGGTTAAAGAGAACTATAATTAGTTCAGAGGTCAGAAAGCTCACAATCATTCCTTTTGTGACTCTATGAAAAGTGTACATGTAATATTTTAGAAGAGATTCTAACAATTGCATTGTTATAATGCATTTTTAGAATGTAGAATGTTATAATATTGCTTTTTTTCACTTGTAGTGAAAATATAGCATCAAGATACAAGGAAAATATCTGACTGCATACAATTCTCTAAACCCAGAGAGCACTAATAGGTTCACCCTTGGTTAGCTAGCTCATCATATTGTCAGCTTGATAAAGACAACCCAGAATGGGAAACGCCATGGGTTCAGCAAAAACACCATGCCTTGTAAATTGATAAAAGCAAAAGGTAATATGATGATAAAAACACATATCCAATTATACATTCCAGTTACAAAGAAACTACAAAATCAGTTAACAGCAACATTGAAAAGTCATTCAGTAAGCGGTATCTGACAATGGAAATTTTTTTACAACAGCACTAAGGAGCCTCTTGATATATTTCACTGAAAAACTAATCCAGTACTATAATACCCAATGAGATAAATTCATTAAGAAGACACTGAAATGAGGACAGAAAATGAGTTAGTCATATCTCTTCAGTTCATGAGCCATATTAATTTATGAACTTTTCCTCATTATGTTGATCATAATAATAAAGTAGATAACAAAGGAAAAGAGAATTTTTAATATTAAAAATTATAAAATTACACAAAAGTTCAAAATATTATAGAAATTATTCTTTGTAGAATCACTTTGAGAATAAATTGCCAAGCTGGTTCCCCACCATTCTCAGATACTATAGTGTATGTTTCCTAAAATATATGCATTTCCTAAAATATATGCATTCTCCTATGCATCCAAAATACAACTATCCAAATCAGGAAATTAACAGTCAGACATTGCTCCCATTTAATCCTCAGATTCCCAGAGTTCTGCAAGCTGACCAGGGATTCCTAGGTATTCACAAAGAGAGAAGATGGCAAAGTTTCCGAATCTGTTTTCAGTGGGAACATCAGTTAATAAAAGCAATGATGCTTAAGAAATGAAATCTTATAAATAATAAACACACCATTTAATAGCATATCTAGTTCAGTAGTTTCAAATTATCATTCATGCTTGTACTTGAGAAAATGTCCCTTAAATTATTCCATAGTAAATTTTACTAAAGAAACTTTAAACTTCATAGATAACAAAACATAATCCTATTAACAACCCAAAAGAAAATTTCCTCAATTTTCCTTTAAATTATCTCCTTCAATTTTTTTCTAAGGAAAATTCAAAATTTTATAGATGCTAATAAAATAAAATAAAATCCTATTAACCCACAGGAAAATTTGCTCAATTAAATGTTCTCTTCTTGAATGACTATATTAGAATCAGTTACAGATTAAAATAATCCATATTAAAAATGCAAATATTTTACTTCTATGTGAAAATAAAAATGTGAAAGTTAACAATGGGCCATGAAAAATATTGGAATTTGATTGGAATTTCAGAATTAGCACTTTTCCAGATTCTGTAGCTTTATTTTAGATTCTCGCAAAGGTCCACGACCCAACAGAGGTTGTTACTACATCTGACTTCTCTCTGCACTTTGAACTACTTTTGAACTCCCAAAAGTTCCTTATCACCCAAATTCATTGATTTTTTTTTTCAATCTTAGTTTTATTCATCAGGCTTCACTCCATTTACTGATACAGGCCAAATAATATTGCTGGAGTATATTTCAAACATTCCTCTTAGTCAGTGTTTTATAATGGCAGACTGAAATATAATTCATTCTTTGTATATGAAAGGTGGCAGATAGGAGCATTAATATCAACCTAATCTATGTATCCCTTTATGTTACTTCATATAGTCATAACTCTTACATATGCATTTACATAATACATTTTAGCTCAAGTTGAAACAAAGTTATCATTTTAATAAATTGTTAACACATGATGCCTTATTTTAATTTCAAGGTAACAAAAATTCTTCTCACAAATATGCAATGGTTTTATTTAAAGATAAGACCCACCATTTTTACTAATAATTTATACACTATTATGTTACTTTTGTGGAAATAATTTCTATATTTTATTTCTAAAAGTCATTCATGGGGGCGGGAGTGGTAACTCTGGGGTTATGGTGGTGCTTGGCTGATATGCGAGGATGTGGGTTCGAACCGCAGTGCCACATACACAACAAAGTGCTGGGGCAATGAAAGCCACATGAAAAACTAAATAAAATTGATTCTTTCTCTCTCTCTTTCACTGTCCTTCTCTCTTTAAAAAAAAAAAAAGTCATTCACGTTGTTGTTTCATTCCTCTGTTGACATATATTCTGTTTCTGGACTTAATGTGTCACATTCTAAAAAAGCAAATTATTTGTTACATTACTTTTGGATTTCCTTTAATATTATAAATATTATTTTCCTTAATTGGAAATTAATTTCCTCCTTTTTCTTAACTATTGTCTAATTTGGAAGAGGGAAGAAAAAGAGGCAGAGAGAGAGGGGGGGTTTAAAATTCAGATCTGGGCTGTTAACCATTGAGAACCTCCAATCATTTGTCCTTATCTACTTTCATGATATTCACTAATGATTCATTTGATATATTTGGCTCCCCAAGCAGTTTTCCAAGGGGAGTAATAGTCAAGGCACATCCTGTCTAGGTCACCTGACCGTCTCACTGTCAATCAGAATGCTGGCCTTTTGCGAGGTTTACTGTGAGCCTACAACGTCCCAGGCACTGCAGAACCAGCAGTGACAAGACAGAAAATAAGTCTCTCCTTAACGGAGTTCACATTTGACTAGGGAGATAATCCCCAGTGAACAGTCAATATCATTCAGAGAATCACACACACCATGAAGAAAATCAAATAGAATAGTCAAATGGTAGAAAGACTAAGGACACAATTTTATGTTGTGATTGGGGAAGGTCTCTGAGGGGCGACTTCTAAAGAAAAATGTGAATCCTAAGGAAGACCTACCATGCAAAGGGCACTCTAGAGAGAGAAGCAGCCAGTGTAAGGGCTCTGTAATGGAAACAAACTTGTTTTGTTCAGGAGGAACACCAGCACAGCTGAAGAACTCTGGAAAAGAGCAAACACTGTGCCAAGATGAAAAATCCCCCCTGAACTTGACTTGTGAGTCCTGTTTCTGCATCTGATGTATCTGGTATACTGCCCATAATTTCCAGACCAGAGAGGTAGGCACCAGACACAGTGTGGTAGGAACTTCTACAATGGCCCTCTCAAAACCCCTGCCTCCAGGAATTCACACTCATGCAATTCTGCATACGGTGCCAGATTTGATATTTGGGGTCAATAGCAGATGGCAGAAGTCATGGTATGTCACTTCTGATATCAGACAGTGAAAGGATCCAGGCTGTGTTGGATTCTCCGTCATCATATGCTGAGGGGAAAGCAAGCTCCCAAACTGAATGCAGCCTTATAGAGAAGTCCATTGTCAAAACCAAGAACTAAAGCCTGTACCCTACCACCAGTGAGAAACACACTTGCCAAACACTGAGTGAGATTAGAAGCAAGTTCCCCCATTCCAGCCAAATTTCTACATGGAAGGATCACAGCAGACAGATGGACTGTAAGTTGTGAGAGACCCAGAGACAGAATCACCTGCATCCAGCCTCTCCCAGATTCTCGAACCTGAGATAGTCTTACAAAAAGACTAATGATGGAATACTTTACAAATATTTATTGATAATACAAATCTATGTCAGGTTCATTCTATATTTCAAATCATTCGAGAGCAGTGCAGATTCTCCTCCACACTCACTATTTTTTCCTTTAACTAAACATATATTTTTAGATGAAAGGAACAAATGCTATTTCATCTTGGTTTAACTTCTACTTAGCCATGTTTCCACTTTAAATTTCCCCGTTAGGATGTTTTCCTAAGATATTAGTCACAGCAATGCAAAGCTAACATATCCTCCATCCTGGGAAAGGTGTCTTGAGTTAGGTCCAGGCATGATGCTCTGCCTTAGAGAAAGGCATTACTGAAACGTGCAGGGTGCTGAGACACCTTCTTCCCCTCTGTGCTCACTCCTTATGGGGAAGGCACAGAGACACTGCTACATAAATAAATGGATTCCACATCAATGTTGAAAGCTACCATCATAATTAATTCACTGTTTTCAAGAACCATATTTTCATATCATGCATAAATTGTACACAAAGGTATATTATTTTTATCACACAATGAAATTCAGTATAGCTTCCTTAGGGAAAGGATTTAAATCGTAAAAAAAAAAAAAAGATTACATTTTGGTTCAGGAGAGCAATGTGTCTAAGTCCTGTTGAAATGAAAAGCAATCACTATTTTTATATTTTTCTGTAATACTAAAAAGGTAATAACAACAACATAGTATCTATTTTAATCATAACATATAAGTCATATTGATTTATTGATCATAAATAATTTTTGACTTTCAAAAATAATTATGATTGTAGAACACAAAACTATTGTTGGACATGAATAAAGGAAAGTGGGGTGAAACAAAGCGTTTTATTAAGGTAAACACTGTATAAGATCTTGGAGATTAGTTTTTACTTTACAATATCCTGTATATTGACATAAACCAAATTTTAAGTAGACTGGCAAGAAGGAAAAGTTTTTAAGAATATATAACCTTTTTGCTAAAATGCTTTAGGATCCCTTGAAAACAAATTTTTTTTTCTAAAAATTGCTGGCATATTCTTGATTTAAAAACTGAAAAATATCACAACCCATAAATTAACTTGCAGAATTAAGCATCCTTTTATGTTAAACTTTGTGAAATTGTCATTTTCATTTATAAAACTGTCAGTTTCATAGGTTTTGGAGCATGTGTCTTTAGAACTTTAAATGGACTCTTCCCATCTTAACTTGTAATTACACAGCTTTATAAGTCAGTATGCATTGTTATTTGAAACAAATTTCATACAGTGGTACTATACTTTTCAACAGGAAGAAAGTAAGGTTTCTTTGCACTTCCTCATTCTTATCAAGGGAAGAAAAAAGCAGGCAAGGAAGAATTTGTAGAAAAATTAATTCAGTCAAAATGGTAAAACAGTCAAAATAAAATGAAGTAGCTACTTTTTAAAGTAGCCAAAAATCACAATTCAAAATTTAGAGAATACACAATAACTTACTTTGGTAGAGTTTTCAAGTGATTTTCTCTTAGCTCCAAGATTCGCAATTTGACAAGCCTATAGAACAAAAGTTTTAAAAATTCTTACTCTGTCTGAAAAAAAAGTTATTCTAATAGAAAAATGAATTATTAGCATTGTTCAAATAACTATGTTCAAAAACTTTCTACTATTATTCCAGATTTTGAAGAGATATGTAAATTGAATATGATCACATCAACACTGGTCAATGAAAACCACTTTTCTAAAAGTGGTATTCCCAGGCTATCGTTGAATCCCAGACTTCTAGATTTCTAATGTTTTATAAACGTACTTGGCCTGTTATATTCAATTCATGCAGTGAAAAGATTATATTCACTGGAATATAGAAATACTTTTCCTCAAAAGGCATAAATGGACTTGGAAAGCAAATGGTATAGCTCACAGATAAAAAGCAAAACAAACCAAACAACCTCCCCACAAAAAATTTGGGTTATGTGATAAGACAGATCTGAGCAAAATGTACACTCTTTCATATTCTGCCTCGGTGACACTGCAAATTAACTAGCTCCTTCGGATTTTACTTTCTTCATCTATAAGTATGTAACAAAAGTTCATAAGACTAAAAAAATTAAATGATCCACTACATGAGAAGCATAATTCCTAGCATAAGTTTCAATAAATATTAACAATTGTTAACTCCATTAATTACTCAATGGAAGATGGGAAAATTTCTACAGCATACTATATTTTATTGATACTAAGGTACACAATTAAAATGAAAGAATGTTCATTTAAAAACCCATCACCTGTCCTGTGACAATGCTGGGGTTGGGGAATTCACGTGAAGCAGCTGAGAGGTGTTCACAGTTCTGTTGCTGGGATGACATTTGGAATTAGGAATGCATCTCACTTGTTAAGGTTTGCAGTCTGGGACACAATTGGTATTCATGTTCATTCTGAGCTTTAAGAGGTACCCAGATGAGGTTACTTTGGGACAGATGTTAATACTTTGAATTCTTTATACCTTAGGAATATAGTTCATTATTGAACTATTTCATGCATGATAGCCTATATTTACTATGCTTTTGGGTATTCATATAGTTCTCTGCTCCTTTTCCTTATCAACTTCCTAATTTAAGTTTAATTGTATAAATCAATTCCAATGGAATAAAGTGACTTGGTTATTCAGACAATGGATATGTCACTAATAAAAAAGTTTCTTAAAACATTTATATGCTTCAAATCTTTCAGACAATTATGCTACTATGATGTTATTTTGAAGCTGATTTTTGACTTTTAGAAATACAGAATCTTAGGTTTTGGAGGAAACTTAGGATACCTCTTGTTAAACCACTTAGTTGAAGATTTTTAAAAAAACTTTTTAGATTATGATAATGAAATAGAGAACATTTTGCCACACAATTAAACAAAACTTAAATTCTAATTCCAGTTTTGGTATTAGTGTTGTGTTTTCTGATCACCTATATCTGATCCTCACTTTAGGACAAAATAGAACTGATAAAAATTCAAGACAGAAATTGTTTGGAGATGATAATAAATATTTTATGAGTTAATATTTTGAAAGCATATTGTAGCGTTGTGGTCAGTACCAGAAGGATGATTGTAGTTTACATGGATAGACGGTGAAGTTCCAATTCACACTTAGAGGTCAGGCAAATGCTTCCTAAAAAATCTGTGAGTTTTAAACACTGCCCAAGTACATGATATTTGCAGCTGTTGTAATACTGCGATTCATAAAAGTGAAGGAATCTGGGGAATCACTGGTGTGCTCTCAGTATGTAAATGGAGGCTGCCACACAGAGAGTAACTTCATCAGTCCACTGAGTTCTTAAGGTCACACACTAGCTGCTGTCAACAGGTAGGTATTCAAGAATGTTCAGTCTATTTGAACAATTTCAAAGATCATCATTTAGAAAAATGCAGTTGACAATCAAAGTAAAATATTTTGACTCTTAGGATATTGTCTTTTACACAAAAAAGTTCATTGCAGAGCACCTGGAAAATGTTTTAAAAAATATGTAAGTGAAAATAAAAATTACCAATAATTTCACTTCAGAGTAACACGCCTTCTATTTAATACCTATTCATATTGGAAAATTAGTTTATATGTTTTGTTATAACACTCTTAGACTTATTGTAGGAATTAAAAATTTTTTCCTAAAATAAGGTTATTAAATGGTATATAGTATATCATAGGGATAAACCACAATATATTTATCCAATCTCAGACAGATATGCAATCCTACTGTTTTCATTTTGTCAGTAATGATAAATATACTTGTCTGTAATCCTAGTGTGATATCTGGTGATGGTATAAGAGATCTAGTAATGAATTACAAAGGCCATTGTAAATGCTGGCAAGGCTTTTAAAATACGCTGTCCTATATGAAGTTATAGTAGTCTCCAGTTCCATGAGCAGAGCATTAGGTTATCTTTGTCCACAGAATGCACAGTTTTTTCTGTATACTAGAACATAAAGACCCTTTATTATCATTTTAATTTGTATTATATTAATTCTGAAAATAAAAATTTTCTTTTTGTATGTTTTATTATATACTACTTGTGCATGGTGATTATCCATTTTCCCCTCAAGATCTTTCTCTTCATATTCATTTGTAAGAATTCTTTATATATTGAGGAATAAAAAATTTATTTTTAACATAATGAAATTACTTTGCCATTCATTGTTTTACCTTCAATTTTTGCTTTCTGATTTATTTTAAAAATAATTAGGTAGTCATATCTACCTACCCACTTACAATATTTTCTGTCAGTTCTGTATCTATAAGAGTATTTCATAACCCAAGAGCCATAAATATTCATCTGCATTGTTTTTCCCGAGAATTCTTGATTTTATTTTTAACTCTATAATTAATCTAGAATTTATTTGATTATTAATGCTACGTGAAGGCCTAATTTCATTTTTTCAAAAAGTTTCATTAATGAAGTCTTATTTATTGTATAATAATGAGCTCTATTTTTAATCACACTGTCACTTTTGAAATCTCATCTGCTGGTGCTGGTAAAACACTTTTTGAATATGAAATAAAATTGCATAATTCATAGTTCTTATTCTTACCTTCCAAAATTGGCTGGAAGAAACTCAAGAAAGGCGTCATTCAGGTAGAGCTGGGTCAGGTTTAGAAGCTGAGTGAAGCCATCAGGGAGTCTAAAAGGGAGTTAAAGTTTTAGTTACTGCATCAATGTTGCTATAGAAACAGAACAAAAATATATATCTCTAAAAAGAAAAAATAGAAATGTAATACATTTTCCACCTCTCCTTTGGTATCACAGTAATGGAAGAATTTATTGAGCATGTTGTTACAGCTTGAAAATTTTGCCTGTTATTAAAATAAATGGCATTTACCCACATCCTTGCTACTCTCCTATACTGAGATTTATGTCACTGCTAAAGCCAGTGACAGCATCTCTTAGAGTTGGCCTAACCTTATGCATACCAGTCAAGATGTATTGTATGGAACTCTCAAGTCGTATGAGATTTTTTTTTTAAATTTAAGATTAACATTTCTTCCTCAATAGAACACTTATGTATGTAGTCAGGCAAGAATATCTGTATATTTAATGATTTCAGCTAAGTATTAAAATTTGTCTATAATTTGTTACCATGATGAAGAAAGCTGCCCAGTATGGAAAGGGAAGGAGTATGTTGACACTTCCATTGATAATTTCTTTAATTCAGACCCAATATGTTTGTACATTATGATTCAATTTAATCTAATTCTTGTGTGTTAAAAATGAAAAAGTATGAAAAAATTAAACAAGAATCACAGAGACTACAAGAGGCATTAGAAATTGAGAAAATATCCTTTTGGGGGAATTTTAGAAATTCGATGAAATAATTATTTGATATATTGTATCTTTTCCACTAAAAAAGATTTAATTCATAGATTCTCCAGAAGAAGTTTTCTTAGAACAATATTAAATTGTTTCCTATATGTAAATTTCGATTTAAGCATTTTATACATTTATCTGCAGTACAGTTCAGATTATGTTCTTTTATAAAATACTTCTAAACAGCATTCAAATTGCTTTCCGCTCAAATTATAACCTATCTTCTTCCTTTGATTTTCTGCCAAAATTATTTAAAGAGCTGCTTGTGTTCATTGCTTTTCACTGCTCCTCAAATCATTGTTTTTTTGGCATATACCCCAACTCCATTACTGGACCTGCACTCATCTAAGGCTCCAATGACCTCTTAAGTCCCAATTCCATTAGCTTCATTTCGTTCTGTATCTCGAACTGCCTAGCAACAGTTGCCATTGTTGACTGCTCTTGCTTTCTTTGCTTCTAGTACAATAATTTTCCTTCTACTCCTGAGACATTATATTGGAGTTCCATTTCATGGTTTCTCTTATTTTGCTAATCTTTGTTTTGAAATATTTTCTATACATAAAATAATATGTGTGTGTATGCAATAGAATAACATCCAGGCACCGACAACGACTTTCTCAATAGGGCTCCTAAGGCTCAGGAAATAATGCCAAGAGTTAATACATTGGCTGGCATCAAAAGAAAAAAGGAAAACACAGAAAAGGAACCAATTAGGCATGTCAAGAGAGAACCTACAGAATGGAAGAAAATTTTTGCTAGCTACACTTCTGATAAAGGATTAACATCTAGAATACAAAAATATCTCAGGAAACTTTACACCAAAAAACCAGATAACCCAATTAATAAATGGGCAAATGAATTAAAAAGACATTTCTCCAAAGAAGAAATAGAAACGGCCAACACATATATGAAAAATGTTCCATATCATTAGCAATGATGCAAATCAAAACTACACTTAGGTTTCATTTTATCTCACACTAGTCAGAACGGTAGTCATCAAGAATACAAACAATAAATTCTGGAGAAGATGTGGAGTAAATTTACACTGTTGGTGGGATTGTAATTAGTATAACCACTATGGAAATCAATATGTGCGTTCCTCAAAACACCAGACATGGGACCACCATATGAACCTAATATACCACTGCTTGGTATTTATTAAAGTCATCATACTAGAGTGATACATGCTTACCCATCTTTATAGCCACACAATTCATAGTAGACAAACTGTGGAATCAAGCTAGGTTTTCATCAGTGGATGAATGGATAAAGAAAATGTGGCATATATACACAAAGGAGTTTTATTCTTCCTTAAGAAAAAATGAGATTATGTCATTTTAAGGAAAAATGGATGGAACTAGAGACTAATATGTTAAGCAAAAGAAGTCAAACTCAGAAGGTTAACGATCATGTTTTCTCTTATATGGGGAAGTTAGAGAGGAAAAAGAAAAGAAAGATGGGGCGGATTGCATGAAAATCAAAGGGAGATCAGGGCTAGGAAATTGGGGAAGGAGGTAAAAAGTGCAGAGGAGTGATATCGGTCAAATTATATTGTTATATTGTGGGCATGTGAATGTGCAATTATAACGCACCAATAAAAACGTGGTAAAAGACAGACTCCTGCTCAGCTATGGAAACAACCCAGATGTCCCTCACTGAAAGAATGGATCCAAGAACTGTGGTACATTTATACCATGGAATTTTACACAGCAATTAGAAACAATGATATTGCAGCCTTTGAAGGTAAATGGATGGCCATTGAAGAGATCGTGCTGAGTAAAATCAGCTTAACCCAGAGAACTAAGGGTTGATTGTCTCCACTCATCTGTGGAGGTGGGGACTAGACCCTGGACAGTGAGAAAGTTGGTCTATTAGCATGTGTTAAATCCAGATAAGATGTAATGTTTTACAACCTAATACTTTTTTTAGAGATATTGTGGGAAGGGGAACGGTGAGATAAGGGAGGGTAATTGGGGGGCACTCCTGGGAGTAACTGCAATATCCAGAATACGTACTCATTTTATATTATTTTGTCAAAAACTTGTATGGTTGTTCAAAAAAAAAAGTGGTAAAAAATGAAACCCTCTGGGTGTCTCTCTCTTATGACATCTTTGCCCCATAAATTCCTAAATAATGTTAATTTTTTTTGCTTTTTAAAGAACTTTACCTTATCACTATTTAATTCTTTAAAAAAGGAAACACTGTGGTTTTGCATTTTTCTTCACATTACATAAATCATACTGTGTACACTTCTGGAGACATTTAAAATTAGCATTAGATTTTTTTTTCAAATTCATCCATTTTAATATTAATGGCCCTCATTGCATAGTATGCCATTTGTGTATATGTCACAATTTATTTACATTACTCCTTCTAATGAACGTTACACTTGTTTCTATTTTTACTTTGCTATTACACACACTACCGCTATTTACTTTCAAACACATATTCTGGTGTACCTTTGGAAGAGATTACCTAAGTTACATTCCTAAAAATGACATTACTGTGTCATAGGAAATACAGTTTACATTTGCTGTATATAGCCCAATTTTCTTCAAAGCAGTTTCTCTCCCAGACTTTCTCACTCTGGCAAATGCTGGAATAACTGCTGACTGTTAGCCCCTTGTCCCCTGTTTGTCTTCATGCACTGGAATCTGCTCTGTTCATGCACATGTCTGGTCTCAGTCCCAGGCATCAAAAACCTTCAGAAGCAGATCTCAGCTACTCAGTAGCAGCAATATAAACCCCTAGGGCTGCCTCACTCGCTAGGTTCAGCAACTCCAGGGTAAGTTTTACACTGTTTTCAGAGATCTCCTGAGGGACCAAGGCCCAGGGACCTGTACTAGTAAACAGCATGATGACAATTTCAACAGGCACTTCCAGGGGTGACTTCCTGAGGATACTGAATATATTGCCTACATTCAGTTCTAAACATCTGCATCTGAGAATCATCATTAAACATAATTAATATTCCTATATTCACTTTTAGCAATTATTTATACATTGCTAGAGCACAATGTTATATTGGTTATTTTTTTTCCTGCAAATATCTTATTCTGTTTTTTCATTTTGGAGTTTATTTGAATATGGCATCATAGAAAATGTTTCCATAAATTTATTGTTAAGAAAGACAGGATTCATGAAAGTACACAAGAAAGAAAAAGGAGGCAAAGGAAGAGTGGGGAATTTGATGATGTAAAGGTAAGAAGATATGTGAGATGGGTAACAGAGAGATGAGTTCTAGAGTGAACACTTTGTGTAGGAAGGTATTGGGGTGTGGTTAAGACTCAAGATGCCCCCCAGGGGAAAAGATTAGCAGTCCTTGAATGCTTAACTCTAAGGTTTGAACTTGATCCTAGGCAATAAAAAACATGTGGTAGACAACTATTTTCTCTGTGTTTTCCTTTGTTGTAAACCATCAGATTACAACAGTTCATATTCTGATAGTATGATAGTTTTTTATGAAAAATGGCACAGATGTTAAACAAGTTTTTAAAAAAAAATTGACCCAGGGGTACTTAATTACTGAGCCATATCCCCAACCTTTCTTATATTTTAATTTGAGACAGGGTCTCACTAAGTTGCTTAGGGCCTCGCTAAGTAGCTGAGACTGGTCTTAAATTTAGAATCCTACTGCCTCTGTCTCCTGAGCTGCTGGGATAGCTAAAACAGATTTTAATTGAAATTTACTATTTTATTTGATGTCTTAGTCATTCATAGATAGGAATTGCTTCTGATTTTGCAAAAAATACCAATGCAATACATGTTAAAGTAGAAGGTTAAAAACAATCTGATAAGCAATACTTTGTGTCACTACTAATAAGTAAAAAAGAATTTTAAAATACTAATTATCTAGTTATAGGGACAGTTAGAACATTCCTGCTTTCCTCAGTCCACTATTCTCTCTACATATGTAAAAAAAATGGTATTGTAACATTTCTTTGATCAAAAATCTATTTATTGGGGCTGAAGTGGTGGCTCAGCAGTTACGGTACTTGCCTGGGATGTGCAAGGATGTGGGTTCAAACCCCAGTGCCACATACACAATGAAGTGTCAGATCAACAAAAGCCACATGAAAAAGTAAAGTGATTATGTCTTTCTCTCTGTCACACAGTCCCTCTCTTTCTTAAAAAAAAAAAAAAAGTCTATTTATTGCTACTACTCTGGCAGTGCTTATGTCTCAGAAAAATATGGCTTTACTACATAGGATATTTCTTTTAGGCCTTAGAACTGACCATATACTGCAGATTCACATGGCAAAATCAGACTACCCAAATAAATTATATGAAACACCAGAATACAAAGTAAAGCAATTTTTTTCAGCCTGGTTATAACATACATGTGCTAATATTTTATTTCGAAATTTTATTTTTAAAGAGTGTAGAGTTAAGGGTGTACTCATAAAGAATACCTTATTTAATAGCATCTGCATTTTTAATTTTAATTCATTTCTACATGACCATATTTAATGTGTACTCTGTGATGATATTCAAAGTAAATGCTTTTTTTCTTATAGAAGAATTTTGTTCTTATGAGAGAGTTCTTTTTCCTTATTGGAGAATTCAGATTTAGTATAGAGCTTTTACCAGATACGCTTTGTGCAAGTATTGTTAATTTTCCATTTCTAGGAAGGATAAATTATAAATTATTTGAGGATAAAGAATCTCCTCAACTATGTAGTATAAATAAAAATAGATTAGATATTATCTGGTAAGCAGAGTCAGTAATCTGCTTAAGCAGATATTCAACTTTATTAACTGTATGGTGCGATTCTGTAGTTTCTAATAGGGACAGGGGCCCCCCTTGAGAGGATCATCATTTCAGAGCACGGTCTAAGGAAATATGAAGAAAATATTTCCTAGGAAGCTAGGAACACTTAATGAAGATGGCAGTCATGGTTCTCTTTATTCTACTCCAGACTATTTAATGAAACCCAGTATTTTATTCTAAGAGCTCTCAATAATTAAATAATTTTACTACCCTAAAATGACTTGATGGTTTTCCACATTTGACTGATTTGTTAAAAAAATTAAAAGAATTTATTTTATAAATTGATAAATAATTCTACTAAGTAATCACTTTCTTGTTGTTAATTCCCTAAATTTAAAACAGTATATTCAAACTACAGCAACACAAAAAGAAGAACAATAGACTTAGATATCCATACAGTTGAACAGTTGAATGTATGGGCACTGAGGCACAAAGACCTGATTTGAATCAGTTCTTCCAATTACTATATATGTGACTTCCACATATTACTTAACTTTGTATGACTGTTTCTTTATTTGTGAAATGATAAAATCCATTCCTCAGATCTGCTCCAATCACTAAGTGATTACCCATCCCACATGAAATAAGAGCATTATACTACTTTTCCTTAGCATTATTTTTATGCTGATCTTTTCATATTAACTAGAAGATTGTTTTGTTTTGTTTTTAAGAGAGAGAGAGGGAGAGAGGAAGAGAGAATCAATTTCATTTATTTTTTCATCTGGTCTTTTTTTCTCAAGACAGTTATGTGTGTGGTGCTGAGGTTTGAACCTAGGTCCTAGTACATGCCAGGGAAGTGCTCAAACTGCTGAGCCACTGCTCCAGCCTCTAGAACATTTTTTTAATACTTTTTCTTTTTCTTTTCTGTGGTATTGGGAATGGAATGCCATCCCTTATTTGTTAGGCAAGTGTTCTACCAGTGTGATACATCCCCAGTCCTTTTAATTTTGAGTCAGGTTCTTACTAAGCTTGCTTGCCATCCTCATGCCTCAGCTTCTCCAGTGGAGTAGCTGGGATTACAGGCATGCACCACCTTGCCCAGCTGTTTTAAATACTTTTTTATAACTGCTCATTTTCATTACTGGAATAAGCACATTAAGATTGGCTGCAGGTACTCTTATTCCTACACTTGTATTTTACTGTTGCATTTACTTTAGAAGTTAAAGGAAAACATTTTGGGTGTCTGACTGCTAATGCAACAGTTAAACCACATGAAATTAAAATTTTCATACGTTGTGATTAAAAACCAATGTAAAAGTTTCTATTCTAACTAGAAAGGTATTTTACATCTAAATATTTTTCATTTTAAGGTTTAAAATTACAAAAATGAATAGAACAATATTAGAGAACATTTGGAAAACAAAATGTTACTTGTAGTTCCACCCACTTCTCACAACCATGATTACCACTTCATGTATTTCTAATTTCCTAATAAGTATTTTAACATTATTGCAAATTTGTATCATTAGTTTTCTCTTTACATTTAATATTTCAATTTCACTGTATAAATAGTGACTACATAATATATAATTTGAACTGGAGTACTGCTGAAAGCTAAGAATGAGCTGGTATTACAGCCACTAGGAAGAGTGAATGGGGTTGAATGTAGTGGAGAAAAATGTTCTCCTACATACAACATTCATATCCACCCATCAGATGTACCAAAATTTATTAATAATTTCTTCACCGTTAAATATCATGGTTCAAATAATTTCAAATAGTATCAAAAATTTCAAAGTACATTTTTAAATTTATACCAAATAAAAATGCTTCTTCAGATATGGTAAGATATTGATAAGAATCTAGGAACTTAAATACTAGCCTCATGCATTCCTATCAGTAAAAAGATAATAATATTATTTATCTAGATAATATAGTTATTGTGAAAATTAAAATGAAATAATGTATTTAAAAACCTGGGACAGGGTAGATTCTCTTTAAATATTGACCTTAGCTTTTCTAATTTAACATTTATTTTCAGTTTTTTGAGATAATATTCACCATGACTTGGTCAAGGTTTTTAAGCTGAACTATAAGGTTTACATCTAAAAGTATAACTAAGAAAGTTATACTCGAACCTAGAGTTTTTATGTTCCAGGATCCTCATGACTTGTTACTTCATAAATATCTTAGGGCAAAGAGAATAACAGAAATACAATACAGAAAAATCAATAGAACCAAATCTAGTTTTTTAAAAGATCAGTAAAATTGATAAATCTTTAGTCAGGGTGATCAAGCAAAACCTGAAAGAAGACATGTACCAGGAATGAAAGTACATCACTAGATAATCAAAGGCATTAAAGGACTAATAAATTATGAAAAAATAATATGGAAATAAATTTTTAAATTTATTGTATACAAAGTACACAAATTTGTATATGAAGCACATAAATTTCCAAAAAAACAAGAAGTTCTAAAGTTTGCGTAAAAAGAAACAGGTAGTTTGGAGGGGCATAGAGCTATTATAAAGATTCAATTTGTAATGAAAAATATTCCCAGAATGGAAACTGCAGGCTTGAATGGCTGCAGTGACAAAGTCTACCAATAATTATGAAATAACAACAAATTCTATACGATTTCTTATGGAAAATAAAGAAAAGATTTTCTGATTCATTTTATGAAGTCAGTTTTACCCCGATAGGCAAAGTCGAGGAAAGAAATTACAAGAAAAGAAATTTCAGATGAATATGCATCATGAATATAGATGGGAAAATCATTAACAAATATTAGAGCAAGTGATATATAAAAATGAATAAGACTTCTTAACCAAGTGGAGTTGAGGCCTGGAATGCAAAGTTGGGTTGACAGAAAAAAATCAATAAATGCCAGTCATCCATCGAACCATCAGATTGATGAAGAAAAACCACATGATCATGGCAATAGGTGTTAAAAAGGGTGCTGTGACAAAATTCAACAACCATTGACAATAAATACTGTCAGCTAACCATATATCAAATGTGCGACAAACACATTTTTGATGGCCCCCATGACCTTTGCCTCCTGATGTTCATGCATTTGAATAATCTCCATTTGAGTGTTGTGATTTGCTACTAATCAACAGAAGGCGGAAAATATGATGGGATTTGACTTCTGTAACTCTATTACAGGACTCCCTCATACTAGGTAGGACACAGTCTTACTCAGCTGCTGTCCTTAAAGAGGCAAACTTCTATGTTAAATGCCTGTGGAAAGGATTATGTGGCAGGGAGCTGCACACATCCTTCAGGCCCCAAGAGTAGTTTTTAGCTGACAGCTAGTAAAGATTTAGGATTCTCAGCCTTATAACAATGAATAAATGAACTTGCCAACAATGTGAGACCTGATGTGGATTCTTCCCAGTTGTGTTTCATGAAAAACAATTCAACTCATACCTTGACTACAGTGTGGTGAAACTCTGAAGCAGACCACCAGATAAGCTATATATACCTAGATTCCTGAACCGCAGAAACTGAGAGACAACAAGGAAGTGTAGTTTTAAGCTGTTAAGTTTGTGCTGAATTGCTAAATAGCATTAGAAAACCAATACAGATTTTGATACTTGGAATGAGAGTTCTGTTGTAACAAATTCCCAATAACGTGGAATGGCGTTGGAACTAAGCAGTGGTCACAGACAGGTGAATGTTAAATGAGTAATAATAACACACAAAAGTGAAAGTCTATCTCACTAAGACTGAAAGCAAGACAATGATTTCTGTTTTCAGTTCTTATAGTCAACGTATAAAGGAGGACATAGCCAAGAAAATAAGGCAAGAAAAATAAATGGTATACAGATGAAAAATAAAACTTATTCAAAGATGACATTGTTGTTTACATAGAAAATCTATCCCAAATCTGCAGAAATAATCCACTAGAAATAATAAGTGAGTTTATTAAGGTTGAAGGATACAAGGTGAAAGTAAATTGTATTCACTTATAGTAGTAAAAAATGGAATTATAAAAATCATTTGAAATAGTACAAATGACATGAAATACTTAGGAAAAATCAACACAGCATGTGCAATATTTATATGTTGAAAGCTACAAAACATTTAATAGATCTGAGAGAAGTATGCTCAGAGGTAAGAATTGTCAATATTTTAAAGATACCAATTAAAATCAAATTGAGCTATAGGTTCAAAGCAATATCTGTCAAAATTCCAGCAGGAATTCATATCTTTGACGAAATTGGCAAGTTGATTATAAAATTTATATGGAAAAACAAAGGTCATAGAACAATCCAAACAATTTTGATGAAAAATAAAGTTGAAGGAAGGATTCTTATTCCCTGATTCCAGGATTTACTATAAAGTTCCAGTAGTTAGGACAGCATGGAATTGGGGTAAGAACAAGCATCTGGATTAATAGATCATAGTAGAAAATCCAGGTTATGGATTCAAATATATATCAGCTGTTTTCAACAAAGGTACTCAGGGAATTCTATAAAAGAATATTTTTTCCAACTGGGTAGCCATGTGCAAAGAAGTGAACCTTAAACCTTGTACATATGCAAAAGTAAACTTTAGATGAATCATAGACTTAAGTGTAAAACCTAAGCTATGAAAAATTCCAGAAATAAGTATAGGGGAAATTTGTTATGACTATGAATTTAGCAAAGAGCTCTTAGACAGGAAAACAGTTCAGATCATAGTATATTATGAAATAGGATTTCACCAGAATGAAAACATCTCTTTAAAGGGTACTATGTAAGTATGAAGAGATAAGCCATAGAATTGCAGCAAATATTTGTTAACAAATATCTGCTAAAGGTCTTGAATCCAAAATATATAAATGATTCTTATAATTAAATTATAAAAAGGCAAGACATGAAACAAAAATTTTGAATCATTACCAAAGAAATAATACATTTTATATAAGTACATGGAAAGATGCTAATTACACATTACAATGTAAATTAAAACCAGAATGAGATACCACATCTAGTAGTTTGGATAAAATTAAAAAAAATAAAAACTGCTAGCACCAAAATATGACATAGATGAGAAACTGAAACTCTAATGTATTACTGATGGGAATGCTCATTTTAATAGCTTTTTTGGAAAGCAACTGATACACAAATCATGTACTATTCACACAATGAAATATTACCGAGCAATAAGGGGGAATGAAATATTAATTATTGAGGCACCATGGATAAATCTCAAAATCATATGTTAAGTAAGTGAAATCAGATACAAAAATATGTTATCATTTATATGACATTTTGGAAAAGGTAAAACTATGGGGATGATAATCATCAGATCACAAGGTATGATAATTATGGTGACAGTTATATGATTATATTAATTTATCAAAATTGTCTTATACACCAAACATAAATGAACTTTACTTATGTAACTTATGTCTTTAAAAACCAGACTTTAATAATTAATAAACTACTTAAATTTACTTTTCTCTTGAGTAATTTTTTATGAATTTCCAAATTGCTTAATATTTACAATGTTAAACATCTTTTTTAATGAAAAAGGTCATATTTTTCATCTTTTAAAAAATTAAACTTATGAAAGTAATTCAGAGACATACTCCATAAAACTTTCAACTTTAAGCTTTGTAAAGACATAATTTATCACCTGGCTTCCACCATCAAAGACCTACCATGATTCCCAAATATAAACTATTAGAACTAAAGAATTAGGAAAACAACAACAATTCATCATCTACTCTGGATCATGCGACTGAGGTCAAAGACATGTTTGTAGTCCTTGTGTCAGAAGTGAATAAAATCTATTTTACTGAATTGTTGGGAAAATTGTATTTGCCCTAAGATTTTTGGGAAAGATTTTCAGTTTTGCTTTTTGCTCTCTCTCTCTGTCCCTATGCTACTTTTGAGGTAGAATAACTATAATTTTCAAACTTGTTTTATTGCTGATGTTCCACAGTTTCTTCGAAAAGCCTCATATCATTTCACAAACGACGTCATGAAAGGACCCTCTAAACTTCTCTATCATTCATTTCTCCATCCCAGTCCATAGCTGGTTTTGTGTATAGCCTCGTGGCATGATGCATGGGCAGCTATGGATCCCTCTCCTCAAGTATACTGGTGTGAAATTTCTCTTCAGCTTCACTTTGACAAACTTCTTCATAATCTTCTTAAAAGAGTCTGTTAAATAAATGCCTTCCCCTGGCCTCCCCAGCTGAAGGGGGACGAAGGACTGAGGGACTTTGCTCAAATCCCATTGTCAGCTTTGTGTCATTATCATGTCTTCTTCCTCTGAAAGTGTATTATCTGTATCTCAAAACTGTTGGTTTGTTTTACTGCCTGCCAAACATTACTACAACTGTACGCAGCTTTTCCACTTCACGCTGTAGTATTGAGAGTCATGGCTCGTCCAAGCCGTTCCCATCATAATTTCTTTACCAATATGACTTCATAGGCCTCTGTCACTACATCATACCCTCAAGTCACCTGGAAATCTCATTTTCCTGAGGAATTTCTTAACCGATCTTGAACCACAGATACCTATTTTCTTACAGTAGCATTTTTACCATTCATGTCAGCATTTTTGCTCTCTCTCATATACTAATGATTCCTCTTTCTAGTCATATTTATTTTTTGTTCTACACAGATGTTATATTTTTTATCAATACCCTAAAGTCTTGCACTCTCTTGCATTTCCATTAGGTCTTTGATACTAATTTCCCATCATGACAAGAACTGATAATTGTTTTCTTAGTTTTGGCTCTCATCCATGGAATACTGCCTGAGAGCTACAGAAAAATGATGACATAATTTGCTTCAAGGCAATAATTTCTTGTGGCAGTGGGGCATCATTCCTCCTCAGCAATGTTTTAAATCACCTTTTGCAGAGCTGTTCTGATTTGGTTGTATGTCTCTCAACATTATGTTAAAGACTATATCAGAGCTACATTTGAGATTCAATTATTACGCAAATTTAATCTATCTTAGTACATTATTATCCAACAGGAACATAAATATAAATAAAATTAAATCATTTATACTCACTTAGAAATGGGATTGACACTGGCTTCAATAATTGTTAAACACTTACAGCACTTTATGTTTTCTGGGAATTCTTGTACACCTGAAAAATGAAAACAAACAAACAAACCCAAAAGTACATGAAAATGTTCCAGGAAACTATAGTCCTAACATTAAGAATAAGTAGTTATGAGTCAATCTACAGTCTAAACACCATTTAGGATGAACAAATAATAGGAATGGTAGCTTAGTAATGTCGTGTGATATATAACTGTATACCTATATTTTTGTAACAAAGATCAAATATCAAATAACATTTTATTATAGTAAAAGTTGGAAATTATATATAAAATTAAGGTTGATTATATTTTGTAAAAGACATATCTTGGCTCTTTAGCAACCTAAAGAAATTAAAAAAAACTATCATGTTCTTTAGCTAGTATAATACCCTACTAGGAGAAGAGAAAATAAGAAAATATAAAGAAAATGAAAGATAAAATTTTTGCTTCCAGGAATCATTTTATAAAATTGGGAAGAATTGACACATACCTGTGAAGAATATTTAAAAACACACCACAGGACCAGTAGATAGTCCCAAGCTAATATAGGGCTGTATCAAATTATATGGATTTTTGTCTGTGTCTGTTTGCTGCATAGAGCGTTGCTCTGGATCTCCCTAGAAGTATGAAGAGACGGGCTGCCCTTGCCTGGGTTCTCCTTGGAGTTGAGATAGCTATTCTGGCTATTTGCCCTTGGAAATTTCTCATTTGCTGTCACAGTTGTACATTGGCTTTGTGACAAAAAAACACTGGCTCTCCTTTGAAACTGAAAATCACAAATCTAATCCATAAGTGTGAGAATCAGAGGAATAAGAAAATGCAGAAACATTTCCTTTAGTTGCTACAAATGAATCAAATGTAACAGGACCTGCACAGTCAGGAGAAAAGCAGCAGTATGCAACTGTTACTGTATGCCTGCAGTACATTTTTAATGATGCATTTAAAAGTCTTCGCAAAGAACTGGTCTTGCTCAATGCTTGCTATCTGGTAGAAGGACGAGGAACATTTTGGGACAACACATAGCTGAACTTTTGATAATAGATACTCCACAGACAAAAGATTCCACCTGCCTAGATTCCATTAATCTAGACCAGCATGTCCACAGAGCCTTGACACCCAATGAGGCATCAGGAAGGCAGACAAATCCAAGGCAGGTCATTTATTCTTTGTGAAGTGAGGACACAAAGAAGGGGGTGTGATGTTCTCAACCATTTTTACCTATGAAATTTCATCAGAAATTATGCTATCTTAAAATTATTGTTGACATATATTAGCTTCCAATTAAGAACTCAAAGAAGTTTGGGAGCTCTACAACATATGAATTTAAATTCATAAAAATGTCTGATTTCTTTTTGTGGAAGGCTACAACTTAAAGCCGTCTTAAGTGGACGTTAAAATGATAACCAAGTCAGTACGGCAATCTTTGAACCATTCTCAGCATTTTCTGTTACCATTCATGTTTACTATATATGTCTGTAATCAATAGAGGTACAATCCTCATGTCTCTCTTTAGTTTGTTCTGTGAAGTTTCCAAGATAGGCTTATTTCAAGCTACTGTACCTCATACCATATCTACACAGTCTGTGTCTTAAGGATGTTTCTTTACATTATGTGTAAACCAAGACACAGAAGCAGAAGTAAATTAAAGTATTATTTTAAGGAAAAGACTATATCTCTTTATCATATAATGAAAATGGAATTGCCAATTGTGGTAGAAGTGATATTGCATTATTTGCTTACAAACTGGTATTATGGTATTTACAGTTTAAATGTAAGATCATTCTAAGCAGAATCTGCTCGTTTATGTTGTAATCCCAGCTGTACCACTACCACTCTGATAATCACAGACAAATCATTTAAAATCTCAACGTCCTACTTTCCCATTATGAAAAATGATTTGATAAACAAATTCATCATAGAAATGAGGTGAAGTTTGAAAGAGATGACAGAGTTGAGCAATGACACAAAATGTCACAATAATGTTATTTATAATTATTAGAATTGAAAAAGAAGCAGGACGTCAGTCATCAGAAGAACCAATAATCATGTCAAAATGAGCTAGCATGAGATACGAATTTATCTACCTTAAAGAATACAGGAAAGAGGTAGGAATTAGTATGCTGAAAGACCACCAACATCTAATCAATATAGTTGAGACTAATGCTCTTGCAAATGAGAAGTTCAATGTGTGTATGAATAATACATAACGTTACACATTTAAATTATGTATTATATATATTATAGAACTGCATGTCACTATATTAGATATGATATGTAGTATGTATATATAAAGCACACATTCTTTTGGAGCATACTTTTAATGTATGTATATACAGTTGTGTTATGTGCTAAAAGTGTATGTGTATACAATGGACTTTTAATCAGCAAGGAAGAACAATGAAACTATCTCATTTGCAGGAAAATGGATGAAACTTTAAAACATTATGTTAAACGAAATAAACCGAACCCAGAAAGCCAAGGGTCGTATGTTTTCTCTCATATTTAGAAACTAGAGAGCAAAAAGGAAAAATGGGTTGAATCTTATGAAAATAGACAAGACATAAGAAGAATAGAGGAAAGATACCAAGGATACGGAGGAAGGAAGGGAAAAGGGGGATACTGGGGAGTGATACTGACCAAACTATGTTGTTACATTGTGTGCATATATGAACATGTAACAATAAACCCCACCATTATGTACAATTGTAATGCACCAATAAAAAGGTGGAAAATGTGTGTGTTTATATCATCAAAAGACACTATAATGTGTTTTTGTTTGTTTGTTTGCTGTTTTGTTTTTTTTTTCAAAAAGAGAAGAGAATGAGAGAATCAATTTTATTTTTTCATCTGGCCAAGTGTTTCTTGAACACTTGGTTGTGTGTGGTACTGGTGTTTGAACCCAGGTACTAGTGCATGACAGGCAAGCACTCCAACCACTGAGCCACTGCTCCAGCCCAGACACTGCAATGTTTGTCACACCTGTATAGCTACTGAGTTTGGAGTATGTACCCAAAGGAAATAAAGCCATGATGTTGAAAAGATGTCTGCCCACTTGTCTGTCTCTGCACTCTCCTATCCATGTGGCATTATTCATAAGATCCCAAGGTTTGGAAATAACGTAGGAACCCACTGGATGAATGGACGAAGAAAATGTGATATTTATATGTACATATGCAATGAAACATTAATTGGCCTTAAAGAAAGGGACGTACTGCCATTTACAACAAAATGGAGGATATTACTCTAAGTGAAATAATCTGGACACAGAAGTACAATTATTATTACATCATATCTCATATGTGGGAAAGTTTAAAAAGTTGAACTCATGTAGAATGGTGATTCTCATGCTATGGGTGGGGGGGGTGAGGAGATGTCGGTCAAAAGATAAAAGCTTTCAGTTATAAGATGAATAAGTTCAGGATATCTATATATGCTGACTATAGTTACTCAGACTTATATTGTATACTTGAAAAAAATCAGACCTAATTTCTTAAAAGTAACCTAAATAAAAGTTAGTTTTAAGTTCTGATTAAACAAATCCAAATATAATTCTACAAGAAGGACGTAGCAAAAATATTTTAAACTCTTTTTGGGACATATCAGGCCTCCCACTAAAATATAAAGAAAAAAATTTCCTATAAAGCTATGCTGTTGCGTAAAATAAATTTTGAAGAATAAATGTTAACTGCTTTCAGAAAAGTCTGTGCCCAGTATGGTCTGGATGTCTGTGTCCCCCTAAAATTCATGACTTGAAATACTGACCCCCCCATGTGATGGTACTGGAAGTCGGGACTTCCGGAGATGATTAGTTCTTAGGGGGTTGAGCTCTCATGAATGGGATTAATGCTCTTAGAGAACAGGCCCCTGAGGGCTCTGTTCCCTTCTACCACTTAAGGACACAAAGAGAGGACAAGGAAACTTTCTACCTCCTTTCTAAGAGCACCTAGGGACTCACACCACACACTGCCCTCCAGGAAAGAGCTCTCAGCAGCCAGGCTTTGCCAGCACCTTGATTTTGTTTATGTGCTACATGACTTGTGATATGTTGTTATAGAACCTCCAGAGTACATTAAAAATAAAACACACGCATAAAAACACGTGTTACGAAAGTTCAGAATAAGTTCAGATAAATGAATGGCTGTCATTGAAAAAGCTTCCTGGTGCCAACCCCGGCTATTTTGGATTTCAATAGACTTCTGCAAGTTGGGAGCCCTGCTGAATGAATGACATGCCTGAAAACATAGGTAAAACTTTAAGAAGTTGCCTTGCTCTTCCTAAACAGTTGGGTTAAAGGACGTAAAAAAATTAAAAAAAGAGTTCAAACCGCTGAGAGTCCTAGATAGAAAAGCCAGAAATTCTTTCAAATTAACAAAGCTGAAAACCAAGCAATCTGGTCAGAAGGAATAAATTTCTAAATTAAAAAAAAAAGTATTTTCACCTCTTCACAAATGTATTTTCAGATGTCCACATTCTCAGTATTTCTGTTTGCATACAACCATAAGAAGCTTCTTATGGTTATTTACCACCAACACCTTGTTGTAAAGCAAGAAATATGGTAACCAGGAACCAGATGTATGATAAAGGGCATCTCCAGAACGACAGTGAAAATAGCACAAGGCAACTGACTTCAGCAGGCCTGGAGAACTAGCAGTCTAGATGGGGACAGTCAGAAAACTCCCAGGGAATTGCCAAGTATGCAAGTGATAGAATGACCAAAGTGTTTAAATATGTTGGCAGGAACTTTACAAAACATAGGGAGAGTCCTGCATTGGACTGATGAAACACAAAGAGCTGAGTAATAAATAAATGAGACAATTATTAAATTCAGGGAAAACAAGATGTGGCAAGAGAGTACGAATACGCCATGTGCTTCGACTGCAGAGTAGTGGAGTTTATTCTTGGTAATATTTTTGCTAAGGTTTTCATAGATATTGAAATTTGCTTCTCAAAGTGGGAACATATTTGGTAAAATTGGTTTACAGGGATACCTTACCATGTATAATACATGGGCACTGGAATTCAGAAAATATTCTTAGGGCATGGTTTACCTCATAGCTCAACCCAAACATGGAAAAGTATTATGGCATAGTAGTTAAAAATACAGGTTGGGAAGGACAACTGAGTTCCAGGTTTGCCACTTAACTAGCAATGAATTTTTTTTAAATGTTGAATGTGGACTTACAATTGAGGGGGAATCATTATCAAACAATCAAGAACAAATGTATATTTACATAGTTAGCCAAGGCTGATGCCATGTCATGGTTCCCCCGCTTGGGTTCCCGATGGTTCTATGTTTCCCTCAAAACAACCCCTGTGCTAAATGGACTTCTCGTGGAGGTCAGAGATCTCCTTCTGAGTTGATTCCCCCATACTTCCTCCATCCAGTATCCTTGATATCCTTCCTAATTCCTCCCCTCTTCTGGCCCCCCTCCCTACGTCTCCAGGTATCCCAGGCAAGGTTCTCCCTGTTTGTGTAAAAATTCATATATGTTGAGGTAATTATTAGCTTAGCCATCTAACATACTTTTTTCGGTTGTATTCTAGCTTCCACAAATGAGAGAAAACATTTGGCTTTTGAGTCTCTGAGATTGGGATACTTCACTTAGCACTTTTTTTTCCATCTTCATCCATCTTAGCCGTGAATTCTTGAGCAGACAACACAATATCTAAGAATCATTCACTTGTTTCTTGTCTAATTCAAAGCATTGGTCTAAGGATCTGATGGTGTGAATGTAAAGCATTTAGTATTCTGTTGGTAAGTGCTCAATAAAAATAGGTAATTTATACTTTCTATGCCATTGAACAAAATCATTTAATTTTTAATAATTGTGCAAAGACATATTTATTTACATTCCATGAATGTTGAACCACGCATTTACATTCATAAAGATTGAGCATTTAAATTACTATGTAAATTATATAATTATTTAAATATCAAAGTAGTGTTTATAGATAAAATGGGTCCAGTTAAAATTCACCGCATTTTAGCATCATAATTTTTACACCTTTTTACTCTTTTATGCTACCTCCTATTCAAATTGTTAGACTTGGCATTAGAGTTGATGGTGGCTATCATCTAGATGGCAGGAGAGGAGGGAGTAAGAAGGGAATGGAATCTGGATGTAGTTTGAATGCAAGATCAATAAGATTTTCTGATGAATTGAAAATGGAACATAAGAAAAAACAGGAATCAAGGCTGACTCCAGGTATTTTTTGTCCTAAGAAACTTGAATGATTGAGTTGCCTTCAACTTAGATGGGGGAAATGGTATGTAGACTAGGTTTTGGAGAGAAGATAGAGTTCGATTTTTCGATTAGACTTAAATCGGGGATTCATAGTATTTAAATCATGATACAAAAATGTCAGCACCATGATGTGAGTGCAGAGGATGAAGAGAAGATGACCAAGCACTGAACCATGATGCACCCCACAAGGAGGATGTGAACACGAGGAGGGATGAACAAAGAATACAGAACAAGAAAAATCAATGAGATGGAAGGTAAAATATGAGAGAATTGGGTCACAGAATTCAAGTGAAGAAAATGCTTCGAGTAGGAAAAAGTGATCAACTATTTCTAATGATGCTGATAAGTCACATAAGAAAATACTCAGTAGCTGGCATAGGATTTAACTACCTTGATCATCATGACCTTGACTGGAATGGTTTCTGAGGGAGCAATGAGGTTTTAAGAATAGGACTGGAGAGGTGGCTCAGCTATAAAGTACTTGTCTGGCAAGTGCGAGGACCTGGTTTTGATCCCCAGCACCACATACAAAACTAAGAGGAGGAATAACAAACAAATAAACAAAAACCAATGAAAAAATAAAATTAGTTCTCTCTTTGAGGCTGGAGTAGTGGCTTAGTGATTGTGACGCTTGCCTGGCATGTGCAAGTATGCAGGATCGAACCCCAGCTCCATATACACAATGGAGTGTCAGATGACTAAAGCCACATGAACTAAATACAATTAATTCACTCTTTCTCTCACTCTTACTGTCCCTCTCTTTTTTAAAAAGAAAAAAAAAGAATGGAGTAGGTCTGAGTGAGAAGATGGGAGGAGGAGAGGAATTGCAGATAAAAAATAAGAAAACTCTACAGACTTTGCTGCAAGGGCATGGGAGACTATCAGGGCAAGAGAAGACAAGTGTTTTTTTGTCATTGTTGTTTTCTTAGGGTGGAAGAAATAGCAGCATATATGTATGTTGATTAGAAAAAGAGAGGGAAATATATATATATATATATATATATATATATATATATATATATAATGTACAACAAGGTGGGGAGAATTGCTGGCATTATATAAATGGATAGACATAGAACATGGCTATCTGGGAAGAATGGCTTCATGGGAGAAAATGAATACTGTACCTGAAGAAATCAGAGAAAGGGAGTACTGATGCTGGTAGGTGGGTGATATGATGGTGAGAATCTGTGGAAGTTCCTCGGCAGCCATGAAGATGGGAGAGGAGGTATGGGAGTCTGAAGACAGAGAAGTCATGAGGGATAAGACCAAAATGACTGTTGGGAACCATTAAAGCAGCACTTCAGATTTGTGATCATGAATTCAGAGGAATACTAATTACGGTTGTTGAGTGTTTTCTCCAGTTCCATTTGGCAATAGGTAGAGAGTTGAAGTTATCCAGCGTTGTGGTTTTACAAAGCAATGCCCGGTGACATGAGAGAGCAGCAACAGTGTCAAGGGGGTCTGCAAGGGATTAATCTGGTGATTACCCTCAGAGTTTGAACCAAGTAAATAGGGCAGAGAAAACCATAAGACTGGAGGTGGTAATAGTGGATTAAATGGATTGATATTTTGATGGGGTCAAAGAAGGTTACAGGCAATGGTGTGATCTAGAAAAACAGTAGAAAGGGGTTAGAGACTGGGACTTACCAGTTGACATTCAATTTCCTAATGTTCTCAATAGTACCTAGGTTAAACCTAGGAAATCAATGGAAACTCAGCAAGTGCTTGTTAAATTGCATCTAATTACATTTTCACATCAATGGTTTGAAATGGAAAATTCATAAACAGAAAGAAACACTTGATTTTAGTATGGCGGTTATAGAGTCCAATTAAATTTGAAGATGAAAAAGCTAACTATCTTTTTCTATAAAAACATAATATAGCATATTTTTTATAAAGACCAAATTTTGAATGATTTAGTGTTCCTTCAAATGCATATGAAATTGTTTCTTATAAAGTTTTGTACAAACAAAAATATATAATAGTTCTAGATGGTGCATATTGAAAGCATATGTGATTTGAACTTCACAAATATCATCAGCCCAAATGGTTACTCTGAGATATGAAAACCATATGCTACTAAAGGCAAAAACCCTAATGCTTAATCTTATATAAAATAAAATACAGAACAAATATTTATAAGATTTAAATTTTTTCATTTGATATTTTAATTGTGATACCAACTTTTATAATGATGTTTTTTAATTTGAGAAGGCAGGTAGATTATTTGTATATCTAATGCATTGGATTAGACTTAGGAGCAGAAAAACAATGGAGTTTATAGAGAAAATGTTCCAAGTTCTTTATTTCATTCTTACAACAATTTTGTAGGGTGGTTTCTTTTTATCATTTGAGTAGTGAATAAACTGAAGCTTAGAGGCTAGAAAGGTTTTGAAATCAGGACAAACATTTCAAAAAACTCATTTTGTCTATGCTAAGCTATGTATATAAAATCCAAGATTTGAACTAACTCATTGAGGAATATAAATTTTAGTTACCCAGAGTTGACAATGCAGCACTAAAACAGAGCAATCACCATTGCATTTTTTCCATGCTTACTCTTAGGTCAAATAAAAATAACCCAAAATTTCTGGAACTCAGAGTTTATGCATTCCCAGGACTGACCATATGGCATCCTTAAAGGGATCTTCGAAGCTGCATTTGTTCTATTATTATCTTAGTCACATTAAATGTAGTATAAACTTTCTGGAACTTTGAGTGTTATATTCAGGAAATAAAATCCTTTATTTCTGAATCAGATTTAATCATAAGCACTCAAAGCTTTTTTTCAGAATTTTTGTATTTTTTATATACAATTCAACCAACAGTTATTAGAAGGAACAAAGAAAGAGCTTACTCAAAATAGGGTGTCAGCATGAAGAAATTTAAAAAGATGGTCTTGTAGAGGAAGTGATAGGGAAAAGGGAAAACAACAAAATTGATACCAGAACTCTTCACATCTACCACTCCTATCTTGTTTAGAGGCAAGCCCTTACACACAAAAACAAAAAAGTGTCAATATCACAACTTATGAAAAAGCAGGAAAAGTTAAAATGTATTGTTTGCAATAATTTAAAGAAGATAATGCTATATGAAATAATTTGCTATAATTTCTGTCCAGAATGATTAAAACAAAATTAAAAACTTGAAAATAAAAGGTTAAAATTTGATTTAATTTTAAAGCTAGTTTGTGTATAATCTCTTCTTTACTAAGGATAGTTGGGAAATGATGAAACACTAAATTAGTTAAGAAGTACCCATTAGAAGATTTCAAAGGGGCAATTTACTATATACTAGGAAAGAAAAAAATCATACCATCATTAGGTTAGTGAATTTGGGAGAGAAAGTATCCATGCCATTCAGCTCTGAAGGACATAAGAGAGTTGGAGAAAATAAGAAGAGTAGTTTGCTTTACATCTAACCACTTAAGGGAAGGGAGCCAGGAACTCAGTAGCAATCTCAGCAGGAACAGTTCAAGATTTCCTGCAAGACTCTGCCTATTTTAGTGGCACTGTATATCAAAATACCAAAAACTGATAGGGTAATCAATAATTGGAGATAGTCATATAACTGATTCAGTCTTAGGTACAAATCTGGGCAAAATTTTGAGACATGCTTATGATCTTGACCAACAGTGAGTTCACAGAGGAATAAATTTACCTTACTCTAAATGAGTAATTTGCTTATTTTTTTTTAAAAGAGAGAGGCAATTCTATTTAGTTTTTCATTTGGTCTTCATTGTTCCAAAACTCAGTTGTGTAAATTAGTTAATTTAAGTGACACTTTATTCCCTCCTTCCCCTTCTTTGTCTGCTTCACCAATAAAAATTCTAGGTCACTATTATGTGAAAAGCCCTTGAACATGAAAAAGAAAAAAAAAGTTCAATATCACAACTTATGATGAACCCAAATAAGCATTGAATAGTGACAAATGCAGGTCAGTATCATATGAAGCAATTTTAAATTAAACAATGATTTCTTTCCTTCATTATCAATTCACTACTTTATTGAGTATTCACTAGGCCTATGTTATGATAGAGGCTACTGCATATGTAGAAGCAATGTAAGACTCAGTTCTTATTGTAATGTATTTAAGCTAGGAAGGACATAGCATAGTACAGAGAAGACTCACTTCCTCATTACCTATTCAATTTTGTTCTCTTACAATATTTGTAGACTTTATTGGGATACAGAAAAAGGTTAATCGCTTAGTTCAGAAAGGCTTCTATTGTGACTCCAGGGAATAATTGATCAGGGTGGATGACAGAGAATCTAAGGTAGACTTAAGAATAGCTTTCCTTTATACCAATAATAACAGGACCGAAGAAGAAGTCAGGAATTCAGTTCCTTTCAAGATAGCTTCAAAAAAAATAAAATACTTGGGAATCAACCTAACAAGGGAAATCAAAGATCTCTTCAATGAAAACTTT
>PVKS010013558.1:0-50472 GCA_004027875.1 Aplodontia rufa | reverse complement strand
GCCTTCCTGATGTTCAGCCTCACCTTGAGCACTGAGGAATGGGGCTGGCCATCTGTGAACTTAGACTCTGAAACTTTTCTTCCTAGAGTTGTTCTTGTTGGATCTTGGGTCACAGCAACGAAAGAGCTAACTAAAACAGTCTCATAGGACACAGATGGGACACTGTACACTCTAAAGATACCTCCACAAAAATTTTCAGAACAGAAATATTTAAAAACACAAGAATTCACCAAACTATCAGAATTAGGGGGAAACTACCTCTGGAGGTTTCTAGGGCATCAACTCATCATTCTGAATACAAAAATGAAAAGAAAAAATAATCAACATACTTCCTCATGGAAGTATTGCAACCAGTAGTGTGGAAGAAATGCTAAGGCTAGGAAATGACCGTGATGTAACCCCAAATGATGGTGTCGTGACTTGCTCTCCACTTTGATCACACTCATTGGTGCTATTTCCCTCTCCAATTCTCTGTCTCCCAAATTGCTTTCTTTCTCACTCTTTACACAGGTCTTCCATCTCTAAGTTCACATTCTTCCTTCTATTTACTATTGCTATCCATTCTTTTAATTTTTCTCTCTGCACCTCCCTTCCTGTTATCCTCCTCTACCTCTCAAGGTTCTTACTATCACACCTGTTCCTGTATTTTTGTCTCTATGTGCTTCTATGACCTGTCATTTTCTATTTCTTCCTTGTATTTCTTGAATCTACTTTCCTTCCTATATCTCATTTCCAGATCTTTCCCTTTCTGCCATGGTCATGGGGCATGATGGCTGTCTTAAAGGAAGTATTATTCCAACCCATGAGCCCCCTCAGGATTGACTTCTGTGTGTTAACTTTTCCAGGGTGAGAAGTAGAATTTTCTGGTTCACAACGTGCTGAGTAAATTTGGATTGATCTTGTACAGTTTGGGTACTATGTTAGAGAGGCACTAGACACTGTTTGAACGTATGAAGAATGCTGAGGTTTTGAGTTAGTAAGCGACTATCTAACAAGGATTGCAAATTCTATCGGCCTCTGTTGGGTGGTTCCATTCAGATTCCTTTCCAAGCCTTTACAGCACTACTCAGATCTGTCCTGTATGTGTACCACCCAGGGACCACCCTAGAATCTGGGCTTTCTTCCTGCTTCAGTTGCAAAGTCTTTGCTAGGCTACTCAGGGTCCTACTTAAGCATGCACAGCTTGGGGGGAACTCAGGAGTCCAAACACCATTTCATGAGATTTCTTTCTTATTCTCCCCCCTCTCTGCCAGCTCCATAGCACTTGCTGATCTGCATGGGTTCTTCACACCAATCCTCTGGTCCTGTAGGTGAGGTTTCATAAACTGCTGCGCCGCCCTTTCCCACAAGGGTCAGCCTCCGGAGCCAAGCAGTGAGAGGATGAAGAAAAAGCAAAAGCCACTAGGATTCTCTCTCATTACCATTGGTTCTCTGGTCAGAGAAGGTCACCTTCCTTCAGATTACAGGCTCCAGTCCAGCCCCTACTGCTGTCCCTGGGATTACCCAGAGGCTGGGAGAGAATGGATACAAACCCAAAGCAGAAATCCAGTGTGCTCCACCTTACCAAGAGCCTCTTGCTCTTTCTGAGGCTCAAAATGCCCTGTAGGTCCCTAGAGAGCAGCGGCATCTCCTGCTAGCATGTGGATGGGCTATGCCGGGCACCATGTCTAGGTAAGTTGAGTGTCTCCCACAAACTTCAGCCAAAGCTTCAGTTCCTACCTGGGTTTCCCACAGGATCTGAGGCTGCTAGGTGCATGAGGACTTCCGGATGCTTCCAGGTTTGACCAACCTCTGCCACTCCACGTGGCTACCACACTGCAGACTTTCCTGCCAACAGCCCATGGGTGCCCTACTGGCATGAGTGGCCAACAGTGTGATGTCATGAGCAGTGCACTCTCGGGACAGAGATGCCAAAAGGAAGACTCTTAGGAGAGTTTGACTTGAAAACTTATAATTCTGTGAGAATGTATTGCCTTGGAAATGGCAGAAATGATAGTTCCAGTCCCAGTGCTGCCACTTAGAGGTTGTGTGTGTCCTTGCAAAGTCACTGTAAATCAGAGTCATAGCATTTACCCTGGATACATCATCTCTTACATGCCAGAAATTATGCCAACTTGAGTTTTTTTTAAGTACATAAGTACTTTTAGTACAATTTAATACTTATAAAATTAAAGTTTTATATTGATACTTGAAAGGAAATATCATCAATTACATTTAATGTATGAGGGACTTGGAATCTTAAAAAGGTTAACGTGCTCAAAGCAGGTTAAGAAGCAGGTGATGGAGCTTGGATTTAAACTCAAGTCTAAAAAAATTCCACAATCCAACGACTATTCACTTAGCATATAAAGTGTGAGGGACCACAAAGAAAATTTCAGAAAAACTCTTCAAGGTTTCTTACACTATAGCATCAGCAACTTAGAAGATGCTATCTTAAAATTTAAAAAAAAAGTAGAAAGCACTGTGGATGTAGCTCATTGTCAAGCTCAGCCCCTCTGATTTCAATCCTCAGTACCAAAAATAAATAAACAAATAAATTAATTAATTAATTAAAAATTTAAAAACCCAAAAGAATAAATATTTCAGAAACTGAAAGACAGCTCTCAGAAGCCAGTAAACAAACAGAATAAGATATTCTTGAATATTACTCATTCAGTTAATTATAATAAGCCTCCAGAAGTAGTGGAAATTTCTCCCAGCAGTTTTAAGTTAATGGTCGATATCCTTTTGTGTAAAAGACTAATCCTTGATCCATTAAATGATAGCTAATATCCTTTACTGAGTGCCAGGCATTAACACTTAAAATAGTGTCAATTCTAACATCAAATAGATGCTACTTGTCCTCATTTTGTAGATGGCATTGAAGCTTCAAGGGTTGAATAACTTACTGAATACACATACCTAATAAAGAGTATGCCAAGAATTTGAACAAGGAGCTATTATCCAGAGTCTGTACGTTGAGTAACTTCTGGGTTGTTTATGATTCAGGGACTAACTTCTGTATTCACTGGGTCATATAATAATCTGTTTTCAACTCCACGCTTTCTGCTTAAAAAGTACAGTATTTTGACTGCATTGGTCCTTAGGCTGACTTTTAGCACCCCCTTCTGGCCATTGGAGGTACATCATACAAGTTATGTTTTCTGGTAATAGAACCCCAGTAAGTGACATCTATTAACAAAGACAGTAGAAATGGGCCCTGAGAAGAGCCCTGAAATTCAAGGCAGATTACAATTGCATACTTGGTGGGCTTTAGAGTTCTAGGCAAAAGACTCCTTCTTTCACAGCTTCTATTTCCCCAGCCTCAAAACGAGACGAATGAATTTTGGTCCTTTCCAGGTTTAATAATTTGTGAATCTGGGTTGAATGGATGCTCCAGGTATTAGAATCACAGGTATGGTAGAACAAAAAACGGAAGCTTAATTGAACAATAATGTATACTGTTTGCTTCCTCTTCCCTTGATGCTGCTCTAGGAAAATTCTATTCTGAGTAAGTTCTTTAAGAACACGTTGATTCCTCCAGGTCTTCCGAGCACTTGGAAAGGCAATGGTAGCCTGGCCACTGCACAGGGTGGATGACTTCAGCACATCCATTTCAGACCAGTGAGAATGAAATGCTGAAAACCCCACCTGAGAAGGATGGGGACACTAGGCTAGAAGAGACAAAGTGCCCACGCACACATACACACATGCACACACACGTATGTGGACCTGACACAATACATGTGAAGGGAGAGCTGAGTTGTATTGTCTCCCAAGGGCATTTGGTGTTGGCATTACCTAGAAACTGAAAGAGAAGAGCCTCAGCAAATCTAAATATGCACACAAAGTAGAATTCTTGGTGTATTTAGAATTTGATGTCTGCATGTACCATCTCTCTATGCGTCAACTTTATTTTCAAATGTTGCAGTGTTTCATGACCTTTTAACAACACAAGGATTACGAGCAATACACTCAAAATGCCTTGTCTCTGAAGGTCAGGGAAACTGCGATTTGGCAAACACCCTGGCTGAAAAACCAATTTTCATCCTCAGTGTCATCTGACAGAGTTCCACAGGGCTTGGGGTCAACAAACTAGTCCAGTGTTCCTAAATGGAGGTGCATCCTCTTCCCAGGTTGCTTCTTGGAGAAGAAGATTACCTTAAGGGGGACAAATTCCCAAGACCAGTGCACAGCGGCCAGGGCCAATAAAGTTGCGGCTGGCAGCCAACAGATAACAGATTTTCCCTGAGACAGGAATAGATCATGTTTCCCACGTGCCACTGAAGAAAATGAATGAACTTCCTTTGGGTTACCCTGATTTTTTCTTTTTATTAAGAAGTTGAGTTGTTGTACAATCATCAAAGCATATAAAATAACAATATGATATGCATTTGATCCTAATCCAGAGTCACTCCCACATTGTCCCCACCTGTCTCTTGATTGTTCTACATTCCCCCCAAAACAGTTACACGGCTATATATATATAGCCGTATAACTGGGGCTATATATATATATATATATATATATATAGCCACACACACACATACATATACACACACACACATATATATGGGTTTGAATTTTCCAGAATTAAATGATTGCATAAGTATATTTAGCTTCTCAGGGGATAGAGAGTATGTGACATTGTTGATTGTCTCGGTAAATGCCTCCCTATCTTCCCTCCTGCTGCCCTCCCCACTCCCTTCCCTCCCTTACATATTTATGGCTCCCCTTGATTATGCGTTGCTTTGACTTTGGTGAGTCTAGTACATGCACTTGACTATCTTTCACCCAAGCCTGAGGTTTTGCTCTAGCCTCCACAAATGAAGGGAAATATTTGTCCCTTGAATCTCTGGGTTTTCTCAGCATGATTTCTTCCATTGCCGTCCATTTACCTTCAAAGACTGCATTATTGTTTCTAGTAGCTGAGTAGAACTCCACTGTATATATATACCACAGCTTTTGAGTCAGTTACCCTGATCTTAATTTACTCGTTGAAAGCACTCTCAGTGATTGGTGTGATATGTGTTGTCTCAAAGATTAAGTATGAAGTTCTGATGGTTTATATTATAATTGGGACCTGATTTTTTTTAGTATTTTTACCAGCATTATATCTCATATTTTTCTGTCATATTTCTGAATGCATGACACATTATCATCATTAATTTGTGACAACCATGTGGTACAATTTTATATAATTATTATTTTACTTTTTTGCTTCTTTTTTCCCCTTGCTCCTTGGCACCTGGTCTAATGTGTTTGGTGCATGCCCTTAGAGTCTCTGTAACTGTAAAAATGATAAGGTGCGGTTCATCAATAATGTATTTTTCATCCATGTACTGGCCTACTCGTCCAGCCTATGTCTGGAAGGCTGTGTAGTGCTTGGTTACTGCTCCTCTCTGTGGCTGCTTGCTCCACCGCTGGAAGCCACTGCATCCTATCCATCTGCTTTCCCAGGGGTGGACACTTTGCTTTCACCAGTAATGCTGTCATGGACCCTTGGCAGGGCCTCCTTACCCAGAGTAAGCATGTAATCATTTCCCTGGGAGTGTAATACTAGAACTGCTAGTCACAGGGAAGGCGCGAACACACACACAGACACACACACACACACACACACACACACACACAGATTAGTGTTATGGTGTTACCTGAAATTTTAATTTTTGCCAGTCTGATAGCAACAAGCAGAGTCTCATTGCTTTTAATAGGTATTGATCTGATTATTAGGAAACTGATGTTCATTTTTAATACCTGGTCCACATTGCAGTGTCTATTTCAGAGCCCTGTCTGTGCATGGCTTTTGTGAAGAGCAAAAAGGAGCCAGATAGCAAAGGGTAGGGTAACACCAGTCTTCCTGGATTATATGGAGCCTGGCACTGCCATTCACAGATGGCATGACCTTGAACAAGTTTCTTCCTATAACTGCCCCTAAGCTTCCTCACCATAAGGACAACTACCAAATAGGATTATGAAGATTAAATGAATTAAAACATATACAATTCTCATCTAGAGTGCTTGGCAACTAACAAACATACAGAAAATATTATTATATTTACTATTCATGTCAGTTTATTTATATATAGTATAAATTAATATAAAAGCACTACACATATAAATCTTACAATAGTAATTATTGAATCATTTCTTCTTGACCTGAATGAGTGTCTTATATATTCTAAATATTTATCCCTTATGAGTTTTAGGTTTTACAAAAATATTAAGCCAGTTTCTGTCATCTATTAACTTTTTCTTTTAATTATTAGAAAATTGTTAACTTTGTAGTCAAACAAATATTTATTTTTTAATTTTATTTTACCATATGCTTGGTGTACTTCGGACACTTACTTAAGAAAACTTTTCTTCATTTTTCAATATCGCACAGGTATATTACATGCCTTTTTATATTTAATTTCTGATTTCCTTTTCATTCTGGGATTCGCTTTTGGACTTCCCTGAGTTAATTAATCAGCCTGACTCTGACTCACTTACTCAGCACACAGGTACATATGATCTTGGAGGGATGCAGAATAGAGAAGATTGATAGGCAATCATTCACATAGTGGGGGAAATAGAGATCTTCGTAAAAGATACCATATTCACTGTACGTGTGCTGAGAGCACAGGAGTGAACGTGTGGACAGGGCTTTGCTGAGGAGGTGCAGTTTGAGTTGTGCCCTGGAGTGATGGGGCTTAGAGGCAAATATGAGAGGGGATCGCAATCCAGGAGAAGGTGGTCACCACAGGGTAAGCATCAGGATAGCCTTCTGGAAACAGAAGATAAATATTAGCAGAGACAAGGAGGCTTTGAAGACCAAGCAGTGGCATTGGGTTCAATATGACATATGGTATCCACCAGTGTGAGCGAACTGGAGGGAAAGTCAAGGAGAGGAGCAGTGACGTGCCTGCCTCAGTGTTAGGTACAGAAAATGGGTGGAGTAGTGGGGTGAACCAGGAAGACGGGAAGTAGGGAGATGGTGACAAGAGGTACTAAACTCATCTTCTCCAGCAGTGGGAAGGAAACTTATCAGATCAGGTAATGGAAATTAGAGTGTAGTGTGACATGATGTTTTGAGGGCAGAAACAATGGCAGATGTTTGTCACCTGGCAAATGAGGCACAAGAGCACTCCCCAGTCTGCAGGCCTAGGATTCTGGAGAATGGGGAGCCCGTCGTGGTGCACTGAGCATATAGTCTGGTCTGTCATAAAAAGTGGCCCAGGACACAGTGAACTCACACTTACCAACAGCTCGACAAAATTTAATGAATAAATTTAGATGTGAAGTTGGAGGCAATAATTGGTCTTTCCAAAGAAACATTCCTTGTACAGTTGGAATACAAACAGGATAGAGACTGATACTGTCCCAACCCATGGCCCACTCCCAGCACACAAAGGAAGAAGGAAGAAAAATAAAGGTGATAGAAAGGAACAATAAAAAATGGCAAGAAAATGAGGAAAATTAGTATCTTGGAATTTTTTTTTTATTTAAAGAGAGAGGGACAGTGAGAGAGAGAAAGACAGAATTAATTTTATTTAGTTTTTTATGTTGCTTTTGTTGCTCGGATACTTGGTTGTATACATGGTGCTGGGGTTCAAACCCACATACTCGCACATGCCAGGTGAGTGCGGTAACCACTGAGCCACCGCTCCAGCCTAGTATCTTGGAATATTGTAGAGAGTTGGGAGAAGTTTGATGGTATTGCTAAATGCTGCAGAAATCACTTACCCAAACCAGGTAAGTTTGGGCAGAGCAGTGGAAAATGACACAGAGTTAATATTTATTGGTGGGGAGAGGGTAAGAGTATCATTGATTTGGCGATATTCTCTCATGTTAGATTGGATTTACAGGGTGTGTGAATGTATCAGGATGAGTTTCTCCAGCATTAGCTGCAGATACATTAACTGCAAGCAACCCCTGTGTTTGACCTGAGATCATATGTGATTGGAAATTTATTGGATTTTAGGCAACAAAGAGAAAGTTTAGATTTCCTTTGAAAAAGCTTCAAGGTACCCACCTGACCTTTCTCTTAATTTGCATTAACCTAAGAGTCCTGTCACAATTGACTTTTAAACTGAAAAAAAAAAAAGAAGTATGGGCTACCATTAAGTGATCTTTAAAAAGTTTAATCAATGAGTCATGAAATTTTGGGGTGGACTATTGAGCTTATTCAATCATAGTTTATTTGGCATTTGTGAACGATTGATTCATCAAACCTTTGCCATGTGCCTTGAGGAAGGCTGCTTGGGAACAGCCGGGTTGGCCTCAGCCTGCTCCAGAACAGGATAGTCTTAAATCAGATCTGAGACAGGCTCAAGGGCCATCTCAAGGGTGAACAGAAGCTTGTGGTTCTTGATTTTCAATTTTTTCCAAGAGAATATCAGTCATTGTCTTCTCCATGCAGCTAGCGAATGTCCAGTTCTATTTCTTGAGTCCTAGGAAGAGGCCACAGCCGGGGGGGGGGGGGGGGAACAGTAGCTACAGCATCACAGCAGGGAGGCTGCCAGCTTCTTGTCACCTGCACACCTCCAAAGTCCCACAGGGTTCTCACAGAGTTCCAAGTCAAAACCGGAAGGCAAGCATTTAGGTGCCCTTTTAAAACGAGTGAAATTCCAGCAAGGCCAATTTGTTGGCCACTCTTTCTAAGGCTTCAAGGTGTTCAGCCATGCAGTTTGTGTGTTATAAAGCACTGAGCCTCAGTCACCTTTAATTTCATTGGTTCCTCATATTTTTTGTAGTTTTCCAAAGGTGCTTTCTCTGATGGGCCACCTGACCTAGACATGGGTCATGTTGGGATTTTTCTAATAGCCTGAGTAAAGGTTTCTTTATGTCATAAAAGAGCGCTCAGAATTCTACACACTCTGCCCAGATGTGATGTGTGTGGTTTTCTGGCTGGCTCAAAAACGGCCCTAGCTTTGTCAGGAAGAGTGGGCCCTGGTAGACATGATACAGCAACATGGACTTCTTCCTGTCCCAGGGTCCTGGCTGCCCTGAGATATAAGTAAAAGTTCAAACTGCCAGAGGAATTTGCTTTGCAGTTATTCACATCACACAGGTTTAAAACAGGGATGATAGGTGGTACTGCTAGAAGGCCAGGTAGGTGCATTTTTTCTAAGAACTTCAGTCTGTGTTGATCTGACTAGAACTGTTTGAATATCTGCATGCTACTGGATTTGTAAGAGAGATCTTAAAATATAGAGAGGAGGTTTAGATAGGACTTCCTGGGTCCGGCCCACTTGGTATAAAACATAGGTGCAAACTCACCAATATATGAACACCTGATGTGTCTACGATAGTGGCTTGACAACCCGAATTAGACTGTGAAAAAAAAGTGGAAAGAACCTCCAGAGTAGTAGGGAATCTTCGAAACTACTCACACATCCCTTTGAAAATTCATTGTAAGTGTCCACTCTCTATCAGAAGCCATTTCTGGAGAACAGTACTGACCCACCTGCTTCTCCAGCACTTCCAGTACAGTGGGAATTCTTGGATCTTGGCAGTTCCTGAGACAAAGAATCTGATCAATTTTATTTAGTGCATAAAAACTCTGTGAAGGTATTTAAAAAGAATCAGGAGCACATCATCTTGGACAAACATGTTATATTCACCTAGTCAGGGTCATCTAGGAAGATCAGGGCAAAACTTAGGTTGGTCTTGTTCTGTGAAACTACATGGGCAGAGACATTGCAGGCAGAAAAGCAAGAGTAATTTCAGAATAACTGCTCCAGGAGATGTGCAATTATCCTTGTAGAACACGAGGTGCATATTATTATTAGAACAATTTTTTTAGTCTTGATTTTTAGCATCCCTGTGTAGTCTCAGTATCAGGAGGGGCTTTCTATTATGAACCTCAGCACTGTTGAATTTCTCTGGCTGAATTATCTGTCTTGCTTATGGGCAGTGGCATGCTATTTTTTTTTCTGCATTAGACCAGGGTTCATAATGACCCAGTTTCCCTGAAAATTAGCCCTTTGAAAAACCACAGGGGAATAACAGCAATTTCCCTATTAACACTCAAAGCATCAAGTTCAGTAATCTACCAGGAGAATTTGAACCGTGAATCAGAAATACACATCACACTGAAAGGTCTAATGCACCACATTCTTGATTAGTCTGCATTGTGTACAGAATTATACTAGCAAAAAGTCTAAATCAAAATGAAATGCTTTTGTTAGAAGAATTCTCTTCTGGTGATAATGGCCCCATGAATTGACTTTTCTATTCCATTTGATTAAATATTTTATGTACCTACAAACATAAACATGCCAGAAAGAAAAGTGACCAGAAAATGAGGCTGGCATGGAAAGAAATTGCTGATTATGAAGATTGTAAGACTGCCAGTGATTCACAGGCCACGAGTCCACAGCCGGTACCTCTATGGGGTCTCCCTCCAGAGCTGTTATTTGTGCTCTAGTAATTGCTGGTTATCAGGGAACACTGAGTGACCAGCAATGACCGGAATGAAGAGGGAGGGGAAGAGAGATAAGGCTATGAAGCACAATCCAGTGGAGGAATAGGCATATTTCTGCACAAATAACAACTCCAATATCAATTGTTTCAAGTAGTGTGTCCATCTGGAATAAGATTTTTTAAAAAAGACTCATAAAAAGAAATTAGGGTAATTGTTGGAGATTACCAAAGGTTTATTTGGAATGACACAGCACGGAAAACATAACTGTTACAGATGATTGGTGGATACAGCATACATCACCTATTTTCTTTCAGGACGATCTGTGAAGATGAGTTGCATAAATATAAAGAGGTGGGAATATATAGGGGCTATTTATATCGGTTCTTCTGGGGGTGGATTATACGCCCATCTTCTAGCCATTCTAGTAAAGGCAGAAGTGAAGACCACGGAGCTGCACGTCCTGAACTAGCCTCCCTCCAGCCACAGAAGCCGGACAGCCACATAATCAGGCCCTGCTTTCTCCACAGGGGCAGCAGCTTGGGAGTGCTACTTGTCATCTCATCCTGAAAACTGCACATGACAAACACAGATACTGTCGACCGTTTTGGCAATGGGATGGCTGGTTTTGCCCTGAGGCAAAACGGCAACTGTAATGCCAGACGGAATAAGAGCAATGCATGTATCAATGACACTGGAAAGGCAAAGAGCTACAACATAAAGGAAAGAAAGCAACTATGTATATGTAGCCTTCTGCATACACATAGATCCAGTGGTCATGGGAGCCAGCTTGTGTGACTGTGTGTCTGTATATATATGTATGTGTAGGGGTGCTGGAAAAGACCATTGCAGCAGTTTAATTTTAAACACAGTAAACTTGAAAGGGAGAGGATCAGATAATCTTGAACTACAGGATAATTCATCACATCTGCAGAGCAGCCACTCGATACCATACACTTGGTGCACAGAAATTAAGATCTGGACTGGAGAAGCTACTTTAGAATTGGTAGGAGAGGAATCAAGTACAAGTGTGTCCACAGCTGGGACAAAGCACAAACAAACCTGTTATCGATCACATGGGAACAGAGTGCGGGCTTTTTCCTTCATTTGCTTTCATCTCCCTCTTACATCTTTTGCACGCATGCCCTACGGACAGGTCTTCCACAGCTTTGTCTGGTGTCAGTCTGTAAATCATTAAGAGTGTAATAGCAAAAGTGAACTCCTCAGGATTCTGCAAAGGTTTAAAAACCCAGTCATCGAGATCCTTCGGCAACACCTGAAGCCCTACTCCAGGCGTCGGGTGAAGTTCTCTGGAAAGAGGCCCTTGTAGGTAGCCAGGTCTCTATACTGCAGCCAGTCTGACTCCTTCACTCCCACCAGCCAGCCCGCATCCTGCAAGACAAGGACAGGCTTTCAGGTGTCATGGAGTCATCCACACTGCCACGAACTAATACTATACTTTGTTCAATTCGTGTTGTGGTTTTGCTTAGGATGTGACAGTACAGGTGAAGTGGTATGCTATAACCAGGGGAGAGGAAAATAATTTAGGAGTTAAAAAAAATTTAAGAAAGAAACATTTGAAATTGTTTATTTACTCTGTACAGTTCACTGAGTTAACATTCTAATTTTGTATGAAGGCATAGTTAATTGACATTAACTGGATCATGATAAGAGTTCTCAAGGAAGAGGAAAGAAACCATGGCATGAAAGGAACATGACTTACCCTGTGGGTCACAGTGAACTGACACTTGAGGATTCCTGAGTTAGAATATACTGCTGAGGAGCCTACGGAAAGTCTGCAATTCACCCTGATCCACTTGTCCTAAGGAAGAATCTCTGTGCCACATAGGGTCTTAACCCTGTGTAACCTTGCATAACACTCTATGCAGTGCTTATGAAAGATTGAAAGCTATATGTGCTGCCTGATATTGCTGCTGCGGCTGCTGCTGCTATTAATGCCCTATTTTTCAAGTTTATATAAACTACAACGCACTTCATTGTTGTAGCATTCCTGTTGGAGACATTCATATATGTTTACAAATTAACAACTGTCTATCATATAGAAGGAGCACCATCACCAAAATGAAGACATTTAGCCATAGAATAGTTCAAGAATCCATCTGTGGGGACTGGAGTGGTGACTCAGTGGTTTTGGCATTTGCCTGGCATGCTCGGGGATGTGAGTTCGAACCCCAGCACCACATGCATAATGAAGTATAGGAGCAATGAAAACCAGATGAAAAACTAAATAAAAAATTGATGCTTCCTCTCTCTCTTACTGTTCCTCTCTCTTTTAAAAAAATCAATCCGTGGATGGCTTACAAAATGGGAGAGGGCACTTGAAACCCAGAAGCAGAGGTAACTGTCTGCCTTTGGCCTTCAGCACATAAGTAGTGTCCAAATGGACACTGCAGACTTGGAGAGAACAATAGGAAGCGTACAGATCGAATGAAGTGAGACTAATGTGAAATGACTGTCTTTATTATGTTAACCAGTGCAGGGAAAGGTCCCACTTAGGATGAGAGATGGCCAGATTTAATCTGAACCAATCCTCTGCACAGTTCAAGTACATCAGATAAAACGAGGTCTCAAAAATTAAATAACGAAGCTGAATACATTCTCTTGATATCATCTGAGACAATAAATTGACGCTGCCATATAGGCAAGAAATATAAGCACTTGGACAGACCAATTTTTGAAGAAGAAGAAAAACACACTGAGAAAAAAATGACCCAGTAAAATAACTGATAATATTCTCACTGATGAGGAAAAGCACCTCTTTAAAATCATGTCACATATGTGAAGGACAAAGTTTTACTTAAAGTAAAAGATGATAACAATATTTTCTAAACCTCTAGTATATATATAAACGGTCATCCCCCCAGAAGTGTCTATATTTTACTTTATTTACAATGAGTGGAAAATCCAATGGTGCCAAGGAGTGTCAAACATTTTAAAATTGGTTTAATGAAAGGGGAAAAAAGTCAAGGATTTCCAAAAACCCATAAACAAGATATATTCCAATGCATATATTCTGAAATATAACTTAAATTGCAAAGCAAATGATATTAGCCAGTATCTGACTTAGCTAAGGAAAATTAAATTTTAACTGCTTAAAATATGTGGTAGACAAGAATCCTTGTCCATTATGATAAGGGGAGAACAGCTTAGACAAATGCTTCTGCAAAGAATAATTATAAATACTAGAATAACTACCTCTACATACACATGTATACACATAGGAATCTATCTATGTATCTGTTATGAATATGTAACTTAACAGAAATGTGCATATAACAAGGTTGGTATAAACCATGGACACAACTCTTCCAGGAGGGCAGGGGTGAGACCTAAGCTAATAATGTCCTCAGTCCACATGATGCAAGGCATTCAGAGTTTAGGGCTACAAGAAAAACTATACATTTATAAGGGGACAGCTTGAAAAGGAGAGAGCCATCGTGGGGCTTCCAACCACACAGTGAATCTTCTTGATACCTATGGCTGACCCCCAAGCTCGCACGAATAAGGGGTGATCCAAGAGCCATGGAGGAAAACAACAGAGAACAGTCGAAAAACTGAGCAGAGATTTAGGCACCGCCAACGGAAGAGTGCGCAGGGCGTAGAGTGAACCCAGCCAGTTAGGAGCACTGATAAGCGCTGTGGGCTTCCTACTGATGCACACACAAAGTGCCAGGACTAAGAAATCAGGCTAATCAAGGCACCCATCCTAACCAGTACAAAATTAACTTCCACAAGCTCAAGGCAATTCTACAGCAATTGAAATGCCTCCTAGACCAAAGACAGCCTTCAGATACAGAAAACAGAATCCGAACACTGGATTATCTACCCATGCCATCCAATATCAATATAAATATTAGTGCATTCGAGGAAAAAACAGAAAAGATGACTTAAAGATAAAAGACAATTAAAGGACATGTGCCCTGAAATGGCCCAGCTTTTGGAATTATAAGTAAACAATTTAAAGCAGCTATTATAAATATATTCCAGTAATTAAATTGAAAGATAGTGATCATAAGAAAACAGATGGAAAAACTCAGCAAAGAAATGGAAATTACAGAAAAGAACAACACAGAAACGTTAGAATTGTGTAAGTAAAATACCTGAAATAGAAAAGGCCTTGTATAAGCTTAATAACAAATTCAAAGTAGCAAAGCCAGATAATAGAAGACAGGTGACAGAAATCATCTAACACAACTATCATAGAGAAATATATACTAATTTCCCCCAGCCCAGAATCTTAGAAATCAAGAAACTGGACATCATATAATTAGAAATTCAGGGAAAACATAAAAGACGAAACTGAAAAAAATTTAAAGAAATAATACCTGAGAGTTTTCCAAATGTTATGAAAAATATCAGGTTGTAAGTCTCAGTGAGCTTCAAGAATGAAATCACACACAAAACACCCACCTAACCCAATACAGTCAAACTAATACAAACAAACAACACAGAGAAACATGTCAGGAAAGTTCCACTGCACACAGAAAAATAATATTAAACAAATGACAACTGATTTCTAATTATAAACAAGAAAGATGAGAAAGCAAACTTTGAAGAGTTAAAAGGAAAGAGTCAACTCAGAGTGCGTCCCCTTATGAAAATACCTTTAAAAATGAATATGAATGAAGGCAATTTGCAGGTGACCACAAGCTGAGAGGACTTGTTACCAATAGATCAGCACTACAAGAATTGCTAATGAAAATTTTTCAACCAGAAAGGAAATGAAAACAAATAGAAACTCAAATATATAGGAAGAAATGAAGGATATTGGTAATAGTAAACATGTTGGTAAATATAAAAGAGTAGCTTTTAAAATTTCATTTCTTTAAAATTAATTTATGTTTTATGCAAAAATATATAAATTTATATAATGGGATTTTTAATGTTTTTGAGATGTGCTGACATGTTGACATTTTGTCTATATTTGTAATTATGCTTTGTCACTTTTTATTGAAAAGTCTTTTCAAGATTTTAATAATAATTCATTAATCCTTACAAGGCACAAACTTTTGGCTTAATTAATTATCTCTATTGTGTACTTTGCTTTATTGCATTCATTTATCAATTTATTCTTATTATTTCCTTCCTTCTATGCACTTTTTATTCAGCTTGACTCTTTTTTATATTCTCAGGCTTAAAAGTAAGAATTAAAGATCATTATAATGAGTTTTTTTTTAACTTACACTATGATTTCTTTGACTCATGAAACATTAAAAGTGAATTTTTAAAATGTTTAAGTATTGGGGCTTTCAAAGATATTTTTATTAATTTCTAATCTTACTGTGACAGAGACTCTAGTTGTTTGACCAACCCCTGATTCATGTTGGTTGGTGTGTCATCAAAACAAAGAACAAAATACTGGAGCTACATGAGTCTTAACCTCAAAAACAGCAGTGCTCAGCTTTACTTTTTATGGGAAGGATGCATAAATCTCTTCAGAAGTGGAATGGAAGTTACAGACCCTTACTCCAGGAAAGCATACTCAGAAAACCACTTGAACACTTTAGCCTAGCATTTCAGGAGTCCATAAGTCATGAACAGGAACAAAATAGGAGCTCCCCATACCTTAACATAAGACCACTCTACTAGGAGGGTTTTGGTGGTGATTGGTTGTTTTAAAATGGTTCTCTCTCTCTCTCTCTCTCTTTGGTACCAGAGACTGAACCCAGGCACACTTGATGACTGAGCCACATCACCAGTTTTTTTTATTTTTTATTTTGAGACAGGGTCTTGCTAACTTGCTTATTAGGGCCTCACTAAATTACTGAGGCTTGCTTTGAACTTGTGATCCTCCAACCTCAGCCTCCTGAGCCCCTGGAATTACAGGTGCCACCATGCCCAGCTTTGTAACGGATCTCTTTTAAAGTGAGGTATATGTAAATACTACATAAACCAGAGTTGTGAGGTGAGGTTCAATGAGCTTCCACAAACACCCACATCCCATGATAATATATAGCACTTCCACCTTCCCAGAAAAGTTCCCCCCTGTTTTTTCCTAGTCAACCTTCAGCCCTCAAGGTCAACTTCTTTTGAAGGGGATTTTGAAGGGGAGTCCCAGTTTTTGCACTTCCTGAAGAATGCTGTCACAGCATCCCTAGAATGTGGTTATAGAATAAAAAAGGTCATTTTCTGCATAAAAACAAAAAATGCAAAGGCCGTCCAGATGGATGTCCTAAACGCAAGCAAATGGCGCACTGTGGTCACAAGCCCTTCAGCCCTTTTCGGAGCTGGACTGCAGCATCTGAGAAAACGTAAGTATGTTCAGGAAGTCAGTGTGTCCTACTGTCCCTCAGGAAAAACCCATGTGGCCTGAAGCATCTTCCAACCTTTTACCTGGTCAGCTTCTGAATCCGAGGGGACCACCAGCACCACGTCACCCCTTTGTAGGGTAAGTTCATCTGAATTTGCTGCCTCAAAATCATGCAGTGTTTCCACCTGCAAAAGATTTTTAAAGAACTGATCAATTTTAGAAAGAAGAGATGTAAAAGCACGTACTCCAATTAGAAGCAGGCATGCTAGGAGGCATTCTCCGGTGGATAAAAAGATGAAGATGCACACAGAGCTTGACGGGATGTGTCCCCCAAGGGTTCATGTGTTGGAGGTTTGGTCCACAGTGTGGAGGCATGAGAGGGAGGGGAAGTTTAAGAGCAAGAGCCTAGCAGGAGGTCATTAGGGCACCTCCTTCAAAAGAGACTAATGTAATTCTCAGAGGACCCTCATTATGTTTGCAGGAGGGTTATTATAAAAGAGTAATACCAGCCCTTTCTCCTGCTCTGGTTTCCTGTCTCACCATGTGACGTCTCCCACTTCACACAATACCATCTGCCATGTGAAGCAGGCGAGGGGGCTCTCACCAGAGCTGAGCTTGTACAGGCGCCACACCCTTGAACCTCTGGAACTATACACTACACAAACCTCTTTTCTTTACAAAGTACCCAGTCTTGGATATTTCATTATAGTAACAGAAAATAGATTAACACATACTCCAAGGAAAAAGAAGGCCTCTGAAGACAAAAAGGATATTACCTTATTTACTCAATATCCTTGATTCTTACTGACTTATATGAACTTACATGAAGCCATGTGCATGTATATTTAGGCTTGCAATGCCCCATGAAATAGCAGAAAATACTTTACTAATTACATTTTAATCCATCATCTTTTTGTTAAAGACTTTCATTTTATTATCACTGATGCTTTACTGTTTTTTGTTATTTAGCTTGATCTACAAATGCCTTGCTGAAAGTTCTTCTAACTCTGGCTTCTGTCAAATAACTAAAAAGCAGGAAAATTATCACTTAAATATTATATGGGAATTGCTATTGAATTAAATCATATGATCAATTTATTTGTAAATAAATTTCATCCTTTTCCTATATTGTTAGAGCAAACTGTTTTTCTTTATACCTTCAAAAAACATATTTTTAAAAATTATATAGAAAAGCAGAAAGAATAACATAATAAACACCCACATACCCACCTCTCAGATTGAATGACTACATAGTCCAGGCCAGTTTAATTTCTCTCATGTCGTTCACCTCAAAACCACCCATGAGATTCAATAACCTGCGCTTAAAACATTTATTTCGCATGTAGGATCATAAAGCAAAAAAGGGGAAAATACTGTTATGCACAAATTAATTCCTCCCCAGAGAGAGGGGTTAAATGTGCTTGTGCTACACCGGTTAGTGAGGTAGTGAGGAAGCCAGGGTCGGCCCCTCGAACCTTCGTCTTGCCTGACACACAGCTTATTTGACTTCATGTGCTCTAGCTAAAATACAACTCAGCCCCATAACTGCAGACTTAATTTTTCTTCCTATTAATGCATTGATAAATATAGCATAGCCATACCAACTGAGGAAGCAAGGCACCCATTACTTGCTAATGGAGAGAGAATGCAGCAATGTTCCATCCTATCCCATGAACACAGGACAACTTAACACTTTTTACAAAGAAAAAAACTAGATTTTAAAATACAAATCCAAATTGTAGCATTAAAACTTTCTAACCAGATTACATCAGGGAACCTTATCTGCAGTTGACACTTAGCTTATGCCAGTGATTTTAGGCAATTACTCCTCATGGGGGCCAAGGACTCTTGAGTCTGAGAAGGCTGTAAGTAGCCTGATTCTTCTCATTAATTTAGGCTGGTATTTCTTCCTTTTCAAAGAAATCCATTCATATAGTATTCACTTATGTTGAGAATTTCTATTGGTTCCCTGCTCTCATGCACTGAATGTTCCTGCCCTCATGACCCCATTAGGAAACACCCTAACAAACAGGTGACTTCAAGGGCCTGGGCAGAGCCAGGGTGAACACTTAGGCTGGGGGGAACTGAACACTTCATCACCCAGAAGAAAGCCACGTGCCCTGTGGTGCACTTCCCATTAATTATATATTGTCTGTTAAAACGTGGGAAGTATCACTATAGTTCTTGCTTTGCCGGCAGCATGGAAATCCTGCCACTTTCCAAGGTGAGGTTGGGGTGAAGGGAAAGAAGTTCTGCGAAAAAATATTATTGCAAAAAGTAAAAGTAACATATCAGAAAACCAAAGGTTGGAGCAAAAGGATCAAGGCAAAGAAAGGACGAAAGGCCAGGAGATTGCAATAGGAAGACCTTGTAGAGAAAGCCGGGAGGCACTTCCTGCAAGTCCTCCCCTGCAGAGGCGAATTGATCAGCAGCACCCACTGGTGCAGGAGGCACAGCCTGTGGGTCCTCCAGGGCCTTCTGCTCTGTGGCCAGCTCTGGCGTCTCACCGGTGGGGCCCGGAGGAGCCACAACCTCTGTGGCCTCCTTCGTCTCTGCCCCCAGGGTTGTTTCATGCTCTCCTTCCCCTTCATTGTTGGAGGCGGGCTCAATCACAACAGAAGGGATGACCTTCTCCTGGGGGAAGAAGAACAGCAATGGTGTCAAGCAGAGCCTGGAGAACGAGAGACATCTTCCCCAGTCATGAGCCCTGCCACTTGCACTTCCCCACCCACTATCCATCTGACGGTCCCCAAGCATGGAAGATTTTGAACTTTGGGCCTCTGCCATATGCTTGGCTTCCTTCTGTCTCTTCTGAGTACTGAACCCTTCATGGGATTCATGCTTGGGTCCGTGAGCAGTCACACAGCTTGGTAATCTGTGGACACCAGGAAGATGGATGTAGACTGAAGGGGAAGAGGGTGTCATTTGGGGTCAGGGAACAATCCTGCTCAGGAACTGCAAGGGAGGAGTCCATGCTGGCTAGTTTCATTTTTGCAGCTGTGATGGGTTGGGGCCAGCTCCAACTCCATGTCTGTACTTATCAGTCCACTTCCCTTTCAAACATGGAACCCAGCATCAGGCACTGGGTGAAAGTCTGTGGTGAATTGAGGCACTCTTTAATAGTAATAACCACAAGAGTAATAACAGCAATATGATTTTTTTTAACAGCTAGCTGCCCAGTGTAACAGTTCCTCCTTTAAAATTGAAAAAGAAGGAGAACAGCCATTGTCTTGCTAAGCTGTTATTTATTTCTCCATGGTGGCTGCCTACAGGTAATCATCAAATGAGAAAAGAAGTGGAATAGAAACTGTCCCCCAAAGCCCTGGCCCCTGGCACAAGGAGGATGCCATCAGGACCCAAAGAACCAGAATGGCAGCATGCGCCAGGCCCAGGAGCCTAACTGAATAAACATGCCCATTGCTGCCCTTCCCACTTTGTTCTTCAGGGAAGCACCAGGCAAGGCAGAACGCTATCTTCCCAATTTGGCGAAACTAAGAAGAAATTCATTTCTCTTTTTGTATTATTTTATTCTCAATGTGGGTGGGCAACCAAATCCTGCCTGCTGGGCCCCCCAGAGCCAGGCCTGTGCCTGGGGACTCCAGCAACAGTCTTACTGTGTGTGCTCAACACAGGGAAAGCCTTTTATGGACATGTTCTCATTCCTCACAGCAGCCCTATCATTCTATCGTATTCTCTTCATCATCTAAGCTTCATTCCTTTATCCCTTTCCTCTATCACTTTATTCTCCTTTCCATGGTTAGGGCTGGTCAGCCACAGTCACCAAGGGCCTGTGTGGAACACCACAGTGGTGATGTTGCATGGATGCTAGGACCATCCTTTCTGAGAATTCAAGGTTGTGTACTTTTTTGATGGAATAGGAGTCACACCACAGTTACAAACTCATTCCACGTGCAATGCATTATTACCAATAACCCACAGAAAGCTCTCCCACCAGCGCTGTGTCCCCAGAAGCTCCCTCCTGAGGACACCAACCTGAGGCACTACTGCTTCAGTCTCTGCTAGTTGCGGTCCGTCCTTCTCTGTACCCTCTGTCGTTTCAGTATCAGTTTTGGCCTCCTCTGGACTTCCTCCCTCCACAGCAGCAGGGAGAGGGGCCTTTTCTACTTCAGCTTCCTCCACCAGGACGCCCTCTGCTGATAAGGTGGTTCCTACAGCCAAGTCAGCTTCAGTTCCAGGAATCTGTAAGGCAGAAACCAAACAGTCCTCATCTGAATCTTCATGGACCTCCCACTGGGCCTCAAACTCTGCCCTTCCTTTTTTCTCCCCTTTGCTGAGGCTCATCAGATTCCAAAGCTTGCTGTGTGTCATATACAAATCCCAGGATTTGGATGCAGAGGAATCTGATATCTGCTCATCAAAGCTCTCCTCTTCCTATGTCCCCATCAACTGGACATTCCTCAGTTTCCATGCAGTCAGGTGTAGCAAATGGAGTTTAAATGGAAGTGACATGTCATTGCTGAGACACTACTTTTAAGGTGACTTCCCCTCTAAAAGCTATTTCCATTTCTGTTGGCTGAAAGCAGATGGCAATGAGTGAGGCCTTGGAAGACATCCAACTTACAAGTCCCAATACCTGGGTCACGGAGGAAAGACACTTAAGTAAAGCATCCTCATCGTTTAACATCAGAGTTGAAAAAGAACGCATTTTCCTACACATTTTCAAATCCTTGTTGGGAAGGTTTCAGAAGATAAATCACTTTCAGGGAAAAAAGGAGAGGGGTTCTCAAACAGATCTCAGATCTCCTGAGAATGAAGGAAAAATAATTTTTGTAATCAAATATTCATTAAAATACTCCAAATATCTGTAGAGTTGTGGGCAGGCTAGCAAAATGTCAAAATCATACTTGGGTTCTCTACTGAAAAAAGCAAAATAGAAAAATAAAATTTTAAGTTGTATTAATAACTTGCAATAATGAAATAAAGGAATTGTAATCAAAAGTTTTAATTTTGGACAAACTGGTTTGGAGTCCAACTCTTTAACAAGATTTAGATAACATTAGCTTGGAAGACCTGATTTGAGGAGTTCAAATCAGAAAGATTGAGGAATGGTTTTAGATTGATCTCATATAATACAGCCAGGACACAGATTTCAAAAATTGATCTTGCTCACTGATGTAATTAGCACCAGCCATTCCTTTCCTTTACAGAATAAGTCCTACCTGGTTCATCTGATTAAGTCAGAAAAGGCTTAATCTTGAAAACATTAGCTCCCAACCTCTGAATACAGAAATAGGTAATGGAGAGACTCTGAGTGGGCATCAGGATGGGATGGGGAATAAGAGCCACACACCCACCCTTATTAAAGTTATTTTCCACAACCTTTCTTCTGCCTCAAAATTATAAGTAATAGATTAGATAATAAAAATAATCTTTTACAGAGTACATTTTTCTACAACACAGTGTTTTACCTTGGGGATGAAAAAATATTAATAGCTATACTATTTGTTACATGACTGTCACTCATATTCTTATAAATTTACTTCCCTCTCATATAAGATTCTCCTATTATAGGAATTCGGATTTTCTACAAAGTGAGAAGTGACTGAAAATGTAGTCACTTGCCAAGACATAGCCTTTATTTCTTTATTTTCTACCCTGTTATTAAATTGCTTGGATTCAGAAAAGTGATTCTTTCACATAAATTGTAAGAGATACTTATTTAAAGTGAATTATAAATGCTGATAATTATTGGAGCAAGGTAATAGCTATTTGGGGATATTTGTTGGTGAATAACTGAAAATTCACATTGAAAACACTAAGAAAACAGCACCTCTTATTTTTATGGAATCTTCCATCTTTTTATGGATGTTATTGCCATTGTTGTCAAAAGAGTAATAATCAGATCATAAATTAGGAGTGTGTGTTAATCTCAAGAAAAAACAATGAACAATTGTTTTTTCTTTTTCTTTTTTTTTCTGGTACTAGGGAAGGCACCCAGGGCACTCTGCCACTTACACCCCCAGTCCTTTAAAACACAAACTTTTTTAAAAAACAGGCTCTCTCTCACTAAGTTGCTGAGGCTGGCCTTGAACTTGCAATCCTTCTGCCTTAGCCTCCTGAGTTGCTGCAATTAGAGGGACGCACCACTGTGTCCAGCTACTCATAGCTTTATTGTTAAGAAATCACCAGATTTCACCAGAACATCAAAAGGTCTAGCAAAGCTTCTTCCACATTGGAAACTTCAAAAAGACAACGTGCAGATGATGGATTGAAAGGCTCAAAGGTAGATGGTAGGTAGTATGTTGATAATTCTGAGTTATTCATGCTTTCCATCCATCACACCTATGAGAAACCCTGGGATTTCAGTAGCTTTGTACCATATGGACTCTAATACATGCAGAATGTATGGATAAACAGAGTGTATGCACCACTACACACACACACACACACATAAAGACACATTACCACAGATCAAAAAGAAGACATAATCTTATTTCATAGGTTGCCCCACATAGATAAGACATAAATACCAAGCACATATTATTAGTAATTTGATTTTTTTCTCACCTGAATTGACCATACCTCTTTAGAAGAAAATGTTTTTCTGTGAATATTGGTGTTTCTGTGAATATTTTCTATGAATATTGTTTGATGTTGCCAACGATAACAATATTTTTAACTTTCATATTGTATTTCATATTAAATTATATTTCATAATTGATCTATATCCTCTCTATATATATATTTGACTGTATCCGATTTTATGTTGCAAGATATGCATGTTATCACCCTTTTGGTAAGTAATGTAAAGAGGCCTTGTTGGCTGGGTGTGCTTTAGTCCTGAGGGCATAGTTACTGTTACAACAGCCACCAGCAGGTGGAGACCAAGGGCTCTGTCTGACTGCTCCTAAGTTCCCAGAGCTGACAAGCAAATATCCCAGCCACAGGGCCTCAGCAATTGACACGATAAAAATAAATAAATAAATAAAATCAATATAAAGACCTAGGTACAGAATTACATAGAAGAGTAATGGCAAATGAAAATCACCAAAATACTGAAATTAAATATTGGCAAAGACAAGGTGCTAAAGAAACTGGCACTTTGCCTCTAGAGAGAAAAAGCCAAACAGTTTGTATAACCTGTTTGGAAAAAGAGAAATTAACACTTCTACCTTACTTTCTGAGACTATTAGTAATGGATTACCATTTATCTAGCTGCTGTTCATTATTGCTTTGATTTTACAGGATTTAAAAATATTACATAAACAGGGAAGGGTTATCCAATATCTGTATTTCCCCATAGCTTTCTGTTTCTCAGATTGGTCTCATAGTCCTCCTTTTATGTCTGGAATCTGTTCCACAGATTTTGCTCTCACCACATATTTCCAACGCATATTTACTAACTGCAGTAGAACAATGGAAAGTAGGAACCCACTTGCTCAAATTAGGTGTTAGCTCCAGATAGTTAAGAGGGGGGAAATGGAAAGATTTTCAGTCCTAGAATTAACGCTCTTTTATTATTTTTATTATTTCAGATTTTTAGCTATATATAGGTCTAGAAAAGAAAAACATTTTCTGTGCTCTGATTGCTACAGTAGATGATACATCTGCTAGGAAACTACAATGATAAATGACTGCTATTTAATCATTTAAAAAATTTTTACCCAGGCAGACTAGGCTCTCATGTTCAATACTGTCCAATTTTTCTCTTCACTCCAAATATTGAAACACCAGTATCATATCTCATGCTAAAATCACACTACATATTGGCTAAATATATTTATGGTGGAAAATATCTAATGCAAAGAGATACTGAAAAAGTTCTCCCTGCCGGGCATGCCTGTAATCCCAGCAGCTCAGGAGGCAGAGGCAAGAGGATCTCAAATTCAAAGCCAGCCTCAGGAACTTTGGCAAGACCCCATCTCAAAATAAAAAATAAAAAGGGCTGGGGATGTGGCTCAGTGGTTAATCACCTTTGGGTTCAATACCCAGAATCAAAACCAAAACCAAAACCAAAACAAAGCAAAACCAGTTCTCCCGGACCTTGGATACATGAGGTTTAACATATCCGTGGGGTCCGTGAGGCACAGGCACCAAGAATACTGCTAACTTGCACATGCCTCCCACAGAAGTCACAAGAGGCAGCATGGAATCCTTGGGGTGGGCGAGTTGTGGCTCTCACTATACAACATACACACCTCCATGCATTCTAATCTTCTGCCTTGGAGGAAAGCGATATGAATATTCCGTTCATGCTGGGGTCCTTTCAATACCAGTAACTGCATTAGCAAAATATTCTGGAAGTGTAAAGACATGCATGTGATGAAACAACAGCATGGGTGTCAATACTGCAAAGCAGGCTAACACAGTTGGGTGACAGAAACTACCCAGTCCTTCCAGGAGATGGCGCTTGTGAAAGTCGCTCCACAAGGACGGAAACCCCAAACATGTAAGAGCAGTCACAGGCTGAGGGGAACTTGCAGTTGCCAAGTTGCTGTCAGTTATTCGTTCATTGTGTTCTTGGTAGTGTTAGATCTGAACGGTGCCTGAAAAGCACCTTACCAACATAACTGTTCTAGCTGTGGACAACTGAATATACTCCTGCAACTCCGTGTGAAATTCCACACTTACAGTGTAGGTTATTTTAACTGAGAAGAGATGTTCAATGTAAAAAATGGATACCATGGATTTAAAAATAATAAAAGAAATAACATGATACATTCCTATTTATTCATTTTGTAATCATACAGGGCCTATGTTTATTTTATAGCATACATCATGTTTCTTAGAAATATATCAATGACTGTGTAATACTTTCATTGCTTTTTTATTTAACCATTTGTTTAATGGTTCTCCTATCTTGAATGCTAATTGATTGCCAGTTTTTAAATGTTATAAACGACAGAGTGAGAATGTGTCGTGTTCTTCAGTTTGTAACCAATTATATAGCCTACGTATTTAAATGGCTTAAATACTAAACACTGCTGTCTTTATTTACAATGTCTCCATGGAGATAGCTTTTGGGTTTCTCCACAATATTTCACTATGAAAAATTCCAAACGTAAAAATCAAAAGAATTGTATAGCAAACCTTCAAGTACCACTGAGGATTTTCAATTGACGTGTTGCAACATTTTCTTTATCTTGTCTTCAACTTATCCATATTGATGATTCATCTTTCAATCAATTCCAACATATCTTCATAAAATGTTTCTCAAGATTTTAATGGAGCATCTACAGTCCCTGTAAGCTGTCTTTCTGCTGTTTTCATACACGACCAACTACTGATTTGGAGTAGATTACGCCAAGCAATTTTTTTACTAAATCAAATTCAACATGATTTTCCTTTTATATTCAAAATCTATGTGTTGCTTTAACAGGTTCTGATTTTAAAGTATCAAGATATGTAAGTCTGAGGTCTACCTAGTTGTTCTTTTGTAGTACTTTTTTATTTCCAAATAAGATGCTGTAGAACTTTGTTTTTTAACTTTCAATTAAATAAAAGACACTATTCTCCACTCATTCATTTTACCTTTTGATTGGTGATTGTGCATGATCTATATGCAATAGTTCTTTCAACTTGGAAAACTTCAGTTCAACCACCTTTTTAGATCACAATCAGGAGAGAGATTCATCAAGTCTTTATACACAATCACCTGTTTAGAATCTTCCAAATATATGCATCAAGGGATGTACTAGCATGGGAACAATAGTTGGCCCCAAAAGCTTTGATACTTTGTAAGTCAGTCCCACACTGCAGAGTAGGGAGAGGGTAGCTGCCAGTTTCCTTCTACCTAGCAGGGTGGGGATGGCAGAAGCTGTCACGTTTTCAATTTCAGGCTCAGTTATTACACTTCAAGGACCCTTATATTTTCATTTATAGAAAGTTTTCCTGGATTTGGTGGTCTTTTCTAGAATGCAGTACTATAGAAAGTTTGACTTTCTTTGTGAAAACACTCTTTTAATCCAAAGGGCATTAAAATAGGAAAAATCTGATAATTATCAAAGTGAATTTGATTTCTGCTCTTTGTTAGGTTTTCTGTTTTCTTGTCGCATCTTCAATTTATGCATTCCTACAATGCATTTCATTTTCTTTAAAATATTCCTGAGTAAATGACATCAGTGATAAATTACAAAAGATGCATATATTTCAATTATACCCTCTGATGGCTACAGGACAGTTCATACTAAAATCAGCGTATAGCCATCTGCGTGACATTTGCTCTTGTGCAATCCTTGACTGAAAAACTCTGAATTCCAGGCTTACCAATTTACCCAAGTATGAAGAATAATAATTCTGATGCACAGATGGGCTTCTGCTTGTCGGTTTCTATACATGCACATTCTGCAGCCTGTGAGGGAAACTGACATTTACTGTGAATCTCCAATTTCCCAGGTCAGGAGCTGGAGAAGGATTCAACACATTTATTGCATATCATTCTTCAAACACCCCAATTAAAGATAATTCCTATTCTCTAGATAAGTTAACTAAAAGTTTTAGTATCTCACCTAATCAGGATTGGAACAGTCTAAGTTCTGTGTGTTTTCACACCAATTTGCGCCTGAGAAGCCAACACTCCAGAAATTTGGGGGTTGCACAATAATCCTGCGAACTGGAGCACTTTCTCATACCCTCTGGTTCCCACTGTCAACTCCAAGCAAACAATTCTTCATGAAGAACATGAATGCATCCTTACACACAGCATATGCAGTCACCCACACTCAAAATGCCACTCTTTAAAACCAGGTTCATTTAAAAAAATTTCCTGTCCTATTGGGATACCTAAGAAAAAATGCCATCATGTCCCTTTTAATCAACAGCAAATTATACAATAAAACATACCAATGTGGGGGCTGGAGTGGTGGCTTGGTGGTTACAGCCCTTGCCCAGCATGCGCAAGTACCTGGGTTCAAACCCCAGCACCCACGTATACAACTAAGTGTCAGAGCAATGAAAGCAATAAGGAAAAATTGATATTCTCATTCTCTCTCTCTCTCTCTCTCTTTCTCTCTCACTGTCCTTCTCTCTTTAAAAAAAAACAAAAACAAAAAAAACATACCAATGTGAGATTACTTGGATAAACTTCTCTGCCTTGCTTTGGCCAGCTGTCCTAAAGATTTCACTGTTTAGAAAGTTATGTACAGCACAGGAATTGGGGAGGGGGCGGAGGACAACTGATCATTGGCTGTATTTACCCACTACAATGCAACTGAGAAGAGTTACAAATTGGACACTTTTGACATTTGTAGCTATGTTCAAGAGGTAGAAATGAGGATCATCCCAAAGCTGGAAGATCCAGAGGGCCCAATATTCTTTGTGAAAATGAGGAAATATGATGGAGTGGAAGTAGCAGGGGAGAAGGAGCTGGAGTTTTAGTTCTATCTCTTTCACTAATGGGCAATGGAGCTGCAGAAAGTCCCTTTGGACCAGGCTGTGTAAACTCAAGGAGAAGAGTAACTGAAAGAGATAAACATGGTGGAAATTCTGGCCACAGATTACCATTGCCTTTTTATTTATTTTTTTAAGAGAGAGAGAGTGTGTATGTGTGAGAGAGAAAGAGAGAGAGAGAGAGAGAAGAGAGAGAATTAATTTTTATTTAGTTTTTCATGTGGCTTTCCTTGCTCTGACACTTTGTTGTGTATGTGGTGCTCAGGTTTGAACCCGTGTACTTGCGCATGCCAGGTAAGCGCTGGAACCGCAGAGTCACCGCTCCAGCCCCTACCGTTGCCTTTTACTGCCCAATTACAACTCTAGATCTAAGTTGAGCTCTTGACTTGTCTGAAGATCTTGGCATTTTTGTGAAAAGACAGAATTTTCTTCAGGATCCCTTTTAAAGTAAAGCTCAGGAGGTAGCTATGGTCCCAGCGAGAAGAGTCCTATACACAGACACAGGCTGGTGACTGGTACTCCTCTTCACACAAATTGTATTGAAAATGCAATACTTTAAAAAAAATTCTCCAGTGAGGTCATAGGGACAAGTTCTCCCTTGCAATGCTAGCCTCAGTGGCATTCCTTTTGAAGGTAATACCTGGTATTGCAGGTCTTATTTGACACATTTATGCACATCCTTTTTAATAAAGGAATTTGGTCGGAGTTCCTTCCCTAACTTTCATCTCAATCTCTTTTTTCACTCTGCTCTGTCTGCAGCTCCGTCATAAACCCTCAGCTGCTGGGTCCCAGTGCAACCCAATGGCTGGCAGCAGGTTACCACGGCAATATCTTTGGAATTAGCTGCACAACTTCCTTGAAAAATGCAGGTATTCTGCAAAGATACCAAAGTTAATTATTCCATTTTGTTTTTGTTCATTTGGCCTTTTAGGGCATGGTCGAATATACAATCATGGCTCATATCAGTGTTTTCATTAGTGATTTATCTGCAAAGCAAATAGAAATGGTTGTATCTTTTAAAACAAAGGTAAATATCATGTATTGTGCCTGATCAGAGATGGGGAGATGAGAAAATAGTGGGTTCTGTAGTAGCCACAGGGGACAGCTCCAGGGGACAGCTATTGTGCTTGCCAATAGCTTGCTAGAGCACTTGTTTAACATGAGATTTTACAATTCTTTGCAAGGCTGGACATCAAACCCAGGGCCTCATGCATGCCATTACGCAAGAGCTCTACCACTGCACTATGCCTCTCTCCCTGAGGTTGTGTTTTTAAAAAAAAAACGCCTTTGCTCCACAACAAACATGTTACCCTACCTAGCGGCAGCATCTCTGAATGATGCATAAAGCATCTGCTGTCACTGCTCAAACTGCCGCCTCCTAGGTATTTACTACAGCTTGCCTCTCTTGGTACTTTGGTCGCACTGTCTTTCACTTGGCCCACACATAGGACTTTTCAAGGTAGCATTTGAGCTGCTTGAGACTCGATGTTGGAACAGAAGGCATTTTGCCAGGGAAAAGGAAGAGATATCTGATTTCAAATCAAACACTTCTTCCTGATTACGTTTATGCTTCCTGCTCATGCTCATGGAGGACTAATGAGTGGTCCATGCAGCAAAGGGCCTTTTGACCCTGGAGGTGCTGAGGAGATGGACAGAACAAGAAAGAGCAAGAAAGGGATGCAGAACTACAATGCACACCAGTCTGGGGGCTCCACTGCATGCTATCAATGGACTCACGAAATCTCTGCACTGTCTCCCAGAGACTAAGAGAGCTGAGCCAGCGGAACACACCTGTGAGACTCCTTCAGGTCTAAATTCCAATCCCACATATGGGGTGGAACTGGGCTTCGCATTGGGGTCTGGGGCTTCATTATTTAAATGAAGTTGTCTTTCTTAACATTGGAATGGGTCTGGTCTTACACTACCTACCCAGTTGTACAAATGGGCAGAAGTGGTTTTAGTAGGGTCTTAGGAATTGAGGCCAAAAGGCACTAAGAAGAGATCATTAATTTTTTATCCTAAAGTCAATTACAATCAGTTTTCTTAAAGACATTAAGTTAAAGCACTAGATTTAGAATGTGGCAAAAAGGGTGCATGAAAGCAGACACAAACCATCATATAATCATATATTGTATGATTCTATTTATATAAGAAAACTCAGAACAGATAAATCCATACAGCTAAAAGGCACACTGGCAGACACTAGGGGCAGATGGAGGAGACGATGGGGAGTAAAGAATAAATGGGTACTATGCTTTAGATCTGGAATGTCCCCCTAAAGCTCATGTGTTGAAGACCTGGTCCCCAAAGTAGCAATGTCAACAGGTGGGGCTTATGGGATGTGATTAGATAATGAAGGTTATAACCCCACCAGTGGATTAGTCCTTTTGACAGATTAATAATTTGAATGGACTCCTGGGAGGAGATGGAGACGGTAGGCAGGTGGGGCATGTTTAGAGGAAGCAGGTCACTGGCAATGTGCTGTTGAGGATTATATCTTGTGCCTAGCCCTTTTCTCTCACCCTCTGCTTCTCAGATACCATGAGGACAACAGCTTTGCTCCGCCACACCATGATGTTCTGCCTCACCTTAGACCCAAATCAGTGGAGCTGCTGGACCATGAACCAAAACCTTTGAAACTGTGAACTACGGGCTAGAGCATTGGCTTGGCGGTTACAGCACTTGCCTGGCATGCGCAAGTAAGTGAGTTCAAACCCCAGAACCATGTAGACAATGAAGAGTCCAAGGAATGAGAGTCTCATGAAAAACTAAATAAAAATTGTGTCTTTCTCCCTCTCTCTCTCCTCTCTCTCTCTCTCTCTGTCCCCTCTTTCTTTAAAAAAAGAAAAAGAAACTGTGAACTAACATAAATCTTTCCTCACTTACATTGCTCTTGTCAGGTATTTTTGTCACTCCAATGAAAAGTTGATTCACGCAAAGGGTATGGGATTTTAATTGGGGGTGATGAAAATGTTTTGGAACTACACAGAGGTGATGGTTGTACAACACTATGAATGACTAAGTGCCACTGAGCTTTTTTTTTTCACTTTTAGGTGGTTAATTTTGTTATGTAAATTTTACCTCAATTAAAAGTGCATGCTAAAAGTAGCACTTAAAAAATACTAGGCAGCCAGGTATGGTGGTGCATACCTATAATCTCAGTTACTAGGGAGGCTGAGGCAAGAGGATCACAAGTCTGGGGTCAAAGTGGGCAACTTAATGAGAACTTGTCAATTTCCAGGACCAACAATGCATACACAAACAAAACATGCACACACACACACACACACACACACAGAGCTCCCATAGTGCTAGAACAATCTGAATCTTGATGTTCCTGCTCCCATAGAATAATGGTAACACTGAACAAATAGCATTACAAAATTCTCAATTGGGCTTGTTCCAGAAGGTGCTTTGGAATATCTGACCTCAGAAGGCAGAGAAAATGGATGTGTGAGTTACTCAGCCTTTGCTGGGTGGTTAATAAACACTTAGTATCAGCCCAATATCCAACAGCAATTGCTCCTCGTTCTGGTCATGGCATAACTTTCAAACCCAGGCCAACCTGCTCTAGATGTGGGGAGTGGGCCACCATCATGTATCTGGAGGCCATCTGCCTTTTGCTGTCCTTCTAAAACCACCTTGAGGGAGGACACAGCTGAGAGGGTGTTCCAGTTCTCGAACACTCACACTGCCCAGGCAGGAAGGCTGGGCAAGCCCCTGTGACTCAGAATGAAGGCCTCCAGGAGAGACAGAGTCCTCTTGGGAAGGACAAAGAATGCTGAGGGGACACAGATTCTCTAGGAACCAAGGGGAAATCTGTGCTGCAGGAGACAGAAGTACAAGGTCCCTTAACCACTTCTGACAAAAGGCAAACTGAAAGGGGGTTGTCATTGTCCCCAGGCTGCCTTCCTTTCCAGAGCATGTTTTGCCTGCTTTTGCTGATCTGCTTCTTACCAGCTTTTTGCAAAGATGATAATGGTGATATCATCAACTGCTACTGATGGAGGCACTGGCACTTAGGATGCACCAGATGCTAAAACTAATGAGACATTATTTCTAAGCCTTCATGGGAAACTTTTAAGTTTCCTAAATTAATTGTTAATGACTTAACAATTATGACTAACTCCATTTTACATCTAAGCCAACTGGAGCTCAGTAGCCACAGGGCTACTGTGGAGCAGAAAGAGAAAGCTGACACTACCTTTTATGATAATGAGTGCCTTTCATTTCCTCAATAGAGAAACCAAAGAATATGAATGGAAAGGAAGGGAGGAAGGAAGGAAAAGAGGGAGGGAGGAAAGAGGAAGAGAATGAAAATGAACATGTAACTATTTTCATTTTAAAAGACCAAACTATAGACCCTTTCAAGACCCCTAAACTACAGTGTCAATCAAACAGCAAATCAACGAGTCAGAATTTGCTTGGCATGTATCACAAACATCTAGTTCTGTGTTGGGCACTGTGAATAAGACAGAAACAGAGCCACCTGTTTGCCCTGGGGGATGCTGAAAGTGTAATTAGCTGCTAATGGGAATATAGTCAAGGTCAGAAAATAACCATTTCTGTATTATTTTATTTTGAAAAAGGTACAAAGCTAGTCCCTCTCCAAAGTTCTCGTTTAAAGAAACACACACACACACATACACACACACACACATCATGAAATTTAATTTAAAGCATGCATGCTTTTTTTTTAAGAGAGAGGGACAGTGAGAGAGAGAGAGAGAGAGAAAGAGAGAATCAATTTTATTAGTTTTTCATATGACTTTCGTTGCTCAGACACTTCATTGTATATGTGGTGCTGGTGTTTGAACCTGGGTCCTTGTGCATGCCAGGCAAGCACTGAAACGACTGAGCACCACTCCAGCATGCAAGCTTTAATTTGAGCATTTAGAGTTTAGAGTTGGGAGAGTATACTGTGTTAATGATAGGCAGACAGCAAATCGTGCTCCCTGGGTTTCTTCTATAGTGTCTTCTCTGGCATATGGGGAGATCACTTCTTGAGGCACAGTTGAAACCCCAGCTGTCATGCTTATTCTGCACATGAAAAAAACTCAATACTGTTTTCCATGCACATGTCACAGAAGGATCCCTGAGCTCTGAGGAACGTCAGTCTCCACCATGAGTTTGAGGAAACGGCAATGCAGGAGCCATGTCTACTTCCTGCATCACTGTGTCCCCCAGGGCTGGAACAGAGCCTGACAACTAGAGATTCAAATAACTCTCTCAACAGAGAAAGAAGAAACCAACACAGGCATTCTTTTCAAGCAGACAGAGATATTTCTAGCAGTGAAGTTCAGAGATCAAGGTCTGGCAACTCTTGCATGTGTTCTTATCGGAGTAATTCGTCTTGATAAATTAGTTTAAGTTTGTTAAAATTTTTCAAAAGCAAAACACAGCAAAACCAAAGGTAGTTGCTCAAATAAATGAGTCAATAATGTTTTATCATCTGGATCATCCAACAAATCTTTTCTCCTTTTACATGATTTGGAAGTTATGCTAACCTTAAATTTATTTACGGCTCATTATTTCTTTTGAAATAACAGGCAAAAAGGTGCATTGGTCTACTTCATATCATTTAATGAAATATAGGAGGTGAAAGGAATTTAGAGAGAAATAGAAAGGGCCTCTCTTTAAAAAAAATACAATGAATCCAATCAAAATTTTACTTTCTGAAAAGAAATTACACAAATGGTAAATGTTTAACCATAACTAAATCATACATTATGAATTGATTCTGTACTCATCTTTATCTGCTTTTTTTTAAAGAGAGGACAGTTAGAGAGAGAGACAGAGAGAGAATCACTTTCACATGGCTTTCATTGCTCTGACACTTGGTTGTGTACGTGGGTGCTGGGGTTTGAACCCATGTACTTGTGCATGCAGGGCAAGTGCCTTAACCACCGAGCCACTGCTCCAGCTCCTTTATCTGCTTTTTAAATTAATTCTCTGATGTACAAATTGAATTCAATTGCTTTCTGAAGTTTATTTTCATTATTTACCTACCACAGAAACATCTACAAAAAGTAAGGTAAGAGTGTTGATTTTAAAATATATCCTGTAGACATATTGGTAAAATTTGATGTTGTAGGAAAAAAAAACTAGACAATAAGTGGAAAATAAAACAACATACAGAAATGTAATAATAAAACTTTTCCTGAAAACCTCAGGTTTCTTTGGGAGCCACTACTATAATTTCTTGTTTTTGTGAAATTACACTTGATTCTTTTTTTTTTAAACAAAGCCACCACAAACTTCACCTAAGATGAAATGCATTCTGTCAAAACTTGAACTAATAATCCTGTGGTGACATTTCAGCAGCAAAAAGGATTACCTCCAAAGGTCACATCAACCCAGTCCTGACAGATGACAACCACAGCCACCTATTAATTAATGCTAGGGACACACACAACTAAATACCACACATCTAGCAACAGAAGTGGACTTCCCTTAGAAAAAATAACTCTGATAAATTAGATTATTATGACCAGAAGTAAAAAGATATGAATCTATTCTCAAAAACAAAATCATATTCAAAGTGATGTGATTCTCCTAAGTAGAATGGAAGAAGAGATTTCACCCAAGCCCATTTGGGAAACGTGGAAGACAGGCACTTTTAGTGAGCGTAAGCTGCACCATCTTAGTTAACATTATTACTATTATTTTTCAGTTCATATAGAGAAATGAACTTCATGTCTTTTTTTTTTCTCTTTGGAGAAAGTGGATCATACTATGACCTCTGCATCTATTCTTCCTATACCATCCATGGATCTCAAGAATGTCCAAATCCTTCAAAAGACAATCTAAATTCCCTTCAATTTCACAAGGAATTGAAGATTTTGATCATTGGAGGTTTATCTATCAGATGAAGAAGTATTTTTGGAATGAAAAATTCATCCAAATATTTCTTCACCCAACATTAGGGAGTTTGCTTTTAATAATCATTGATGCTTGTACCATAGATAGCTAAATATTTTTAAATCACCCTTAGTTAAAATGACTGTTATATATAGGTTGAGCATGACCAAAATCTGAAATGCTTCAAAATTCAAAATATTTTGGGATCTGACATAGTGCCAGAAAAAAAAAATTCTACACTTGGCCTCCTATTAGAACCACTGAGTATATTATGTAAAATTACACTCAGAGGAGATGGGAGAAGGAAGGTGGGGGAATGTTGCAGGGGAGAATGTTGGCCAAATAATACTGTTGTATTGTGTGCACGAATGAATGTGGGACAACAAATCCCATCATTATGTACAACTATAATGCACCAATTTAAAACAAATTATATTTGGGTTATACACATAAGAAGTTTATTAAAAATAAATGAATTTCTTGTTTAGACTTGGGTACCATCTGTAATATATCTTATTATGTATATGTAGGTATTCTAAAATTTAAAAAATCTGAAATTCAAAATACTTCAGGTCTCAAGCATCCTAGATAAGAGACACTCAGTTGGTATATATTTAGGTACTACTTAGTAGGTGTGTGAGAATTGGTTCACTAATATTATTCATGTGAAAACCAACAAACTTGAATTCTATAAAAAATGACTTATAAAAAGGTACAGTGATGCTTGCCTATAATCCCATTGGCTCAGGAGGATTATGAGTTCAAAGCCAGCCTCAGAAACTTAGTGAGACCCTGTCTCAAAATAAAAAATAAAAAATTCTTGGCATGTGGCTCAGTGGTTAAGTCTGCTGGGTCCATTCCCTGGTTAAAAAAAGAAGACTTATAGAACTTTAAAATGAGAATTAGTGTGATGGGGTGGGTGATCACAGCAGTCTGAGAATTGATCATAGAGAATCAACGTAGGTGCCTCTCCTACCTAAAGCACATCAAATGCTGCCCCAGCTCAAAATCACCGGCATTGGCATTGTGGCATTAGGCCTCACACTGAATGGCCTGGGGCATAAGGGAGGATGAAGCTTAAAAGCACTGTCATTCAAAGTAGGAATTTGATGAGCACTTTCAGAATCCAAGCAATTTCCCTCAAATCCTAAATCAATATTTGTTATAGTTTGGATATGTGGTTTCTCCCAAATTTCATGTGTAAGACAATGCAAGAAGGCTCAGAGGTGAAATGCTTAGGTTATGAGAGCTGTGACCTCAGGGGTGGATTGATCCATGATACGGATTAACTGGGTGGTAACTGTAGGCTGCAGGGTGTAGGTCGAGGAGGCGGGTTTCTGGGGGGGGGATGTTGGAGTTTATATTTTCCCCCTGACGAGCAGGGCTCTCACTCTACTTCCTTGTTGCCATGGCCTGAGCTGCCTTTCATCCATGCCCTTCATCCATGATGCTCTGCCTCATCTTGGACCCAGAGCTAAGGAGTCAGTCATATATTGATGGAGACCTCTGAAACTGAGTCACAATAAACTTTTCCTCCTCTTATTGTTCTTCTCGCATCTTTTGGTCACTGAAAGCATAAAAACCAACTAAAACAGTGTCTTTCTAACTCCCTGTCACTGGGCACATTCATTTTAAAATCAATTACCTCCTTAATTATAACAATAGACAAAAAGACAACTATTGTTTACCTTGCTCTGTTTAAATAACTTTAAAGCTAAGGTGCGTGGACAGACTATGTGATTTGACATCCCATGAAAATGTGGCATCTCCACTGAATTGTTGAGATCACCAGTGAACCTGGGAGTCACAGACAGGAAGAAAAACTCTGGACACAGCGTTACATCTGAAGTCCATATAAGCTATGAATGCTTCTAGGCGGGACTCAACCCAGGTGAACATAGTGCTTGTTTTATCTTACAGGACTGAATCCAACTCTCTTTCTTTAAATAGAAAATATGATAATTTTCCTTGAGTCATTCTTAATTAGCATTTCCCATTACTATCTTTCCCTATCATTTCTCTACTCTATTAATAAACTGTTGATTTGGCAGACGACATAATCTTTTCCCAGGGAAGTCACCTAAGGCAGCAACATGAAATATAGCTTTCTTCTCTCTAGGTATTTAACCTAGGAAATGTTATTTTTGATAATAGGGAAATTGGTTTTCTTATTTATGCATATTCTATAGTAAATAGTACCCTAACTGACATTCTTGGGAGACATTTTACTGCATTTCATAAATACACAGTTTTCACTCAACCTGGGTATTTTCAACTCTATATTTTCATAGATTTTACATTATCTCATGAACTTGGTGTCTATTATAACTCACCACAGATTGCAATGAGGATGCTTTTTATAGCTTCATGGATCAGGGTAAAAGCAGGTGTCCAGACAGACAGATGGATCTCCATTCTAGCACTAATACATCCTCAAGGTCCCCATGATCCTCAGAGCCAGCACAGACTTGATTTTCTGCAATTTCTGGCTGTACATACAGAAATCCTAATAGATTCATGACTTTGTAATATGGAATTTCAGCCCCTCACTGGGCCTTTACCAACCTATAAAACTAATATTATCTACAGTCAGTATGTTGACACAATCCACAAAGTTATTAACTCCATTTTTAATGACATGCAAGTTGGGCCCTAGTTAGGGACAGGTCTCCAGCCGTCACTGGTGGAGCATAGAATTGACAGGTCTGATTTCTTGAAAACCTTACCATGAGGGAAGGATATGGAGAAGAATCAAGGTGCCCTTCTTAAAGAGTCACGCCTGTGTTAACAACGCAGTTTTCTCTAGACCATAACATCACCTCTCTGGGTACTTCCCTTTTTTATAAAATGAAGGGAATGTAGTTTCATTGTCAAAGTAACAAAGCTACCTGAACCTGGGGAGCAATGACAGATATGGGGCTTGTTTGGCCAAAGCGAGGTGTGGATGAGAAGCAACACACAGGGTCAGGAGATGAGCAAGGTGACGGCAGCGAGGTGGATGGAGGGGGAAGGAAGGTGGCTCTCACCACTGCCTCCTCCACTGGCTCCTCAGCCCTAGTTTCCAGTCCAAGGTCCAGCTCAACAGCAGGTGCAGCAGCAGCAGGGGGCTCCTCTGCTTTGGGCTCTGTGGGTGGAGCCTGCTCAGATTCAGCCTTAGGTTGTTTGTTTGGGGGTTAGAGGAAAAAGATTCAACATGTGAACAGGTAACATTATAGAATACTAGACAATTAAGATATTTTTTGTCATCCTATAGATAGCTTCATTAAATCTGCACTGGAAAAAAATTCCTCCCATTTGGCATAAAGGACTTTTACAGAATTGAATCTTGTTAAGCTTCTATGTTATCATCACCTAGAACTGTCATTTCATTGAAGTCAGGCAAACATCTACAATTTTGGCTACTCATTTTTCATAAAACCTTTTACTCTCCATGGTGTCTATAATATTTCTTAAAATGGTAATTGCTACTGTTTAGAAGAGAGAGGGGCATGTCCTAAGAGAACCCACATTTTTCCAGCTAGAAGGAGTGAGGAAGAAATTTGAGAGTACACAGTCCTGGGATCTTTTAGTTCTATTAATATGCATTGTACCAAAAAAAAAAAAACAAACAAACAGGGGGTCCTCTCCATATTTAGATTAAAATGCATTCATTTAATCACGTCAGTAACTATGAAGCTAGGGTGCAACCTCCAAATCTGGGGGACAGAAGGCCTAATTCCATGGCTGTTTGAAACACAATCATAGATAATTTTTTGCTCTGTTTTAAGTTCCTGAAGAGTCCCTTCTCCTTCTCCCATCAACAAAATTCTTAGCAATTAATTTATTTCTTACAATAAACTAATTCTTCAAAGACCCACAGGGTAATACTTTACATGGCATCAATCAGACCCTCTTAATTGTGTGGGCAAGATAAGGTCTTTTCATCCTCTGAGACCTCTATACATACACATCATCTTAATTCCAATTATATAAGGAATCAGACCTCTGGCATTTCTTAGCTCAAGACCTTTTTAATTTTAAAATTAGCACAATAAAATAACAACAGACCATTAAAACCTCCACAGCTAATGCACCCCATCATAACTACTGCAAATATTCCCTCTTTGCCATCAATATAATAAGCATATTTATCTAGCATGATTAGTTCACTAAGTAAATGGCCACTAGATGACTCATTAAGATCCTTTTCCATCAGAATATTTAAACTGCAAAAAAGTTTAAAAATATGCTCCCTGAATAGTAAGAAGTCTCTGATTAACACGTTGGAGAAATCAGTAGTTCTACAAGACTCTCACGGTAAGCAACCAAAAGCTACTTCTGTTTCTCCTGTACATTCAATTAAGTCAGTGCACAAGGCAAGTTTCAAGGACAGAGTACAGGAAAAATAATGCTGAGATTATAGAAAATAAATAATAAATTGCTTAGTGTTGGATAAATACACAAATTAGTTTTCTTATGCCCTCTGCCAAACCATTCATTGAGATGCACGCTTTCACCACACCACTGATCTTTCCAAAGGATACAAGAAAATTAAAGGACGCATTGGTAGACAAGTATGCAGACATTTGATATTTTTACAGGCTTTTATAACCTTTAAGAGGTGTTCTGGCACAATTTTTAAGAAAGAATGAGATAAAATTCACTCTAATATGATCTCAGGAGTCCTTTATGGGAAAAGATTTCACTTTTATCGTTCAAAAAGAATTATCTTCATAATGGAACAAGTTTTAATAGCAGATGCTGTGAGTGCTCAGTATATGATCTTTCCACCTGAGAAGTCAAGGAGATTTGCTACAAGAACATGGTATTGAACAACCTACACAAAGGAGAACACAAAGGGCAATTTGATAAAGTATGAAGAAATTCATGAGCAGGGGCTGCTCCCAGCTGAGGGAGTCTATGTGGTGAAGGAAGTCTGAAGCCAGATGAGGAACCAAGAGGTTTCAAAGCATGAGCCACATAAATATATCATTGTACATTTTTAAACATGCCAGGATAATTTAAAATGCAAAACAATATTTGCATCAGTGTCTGGGTTTCTAAGAGGCTCAGGAAATTCTAAGGTTTTATATAAAGCCAAGAATAACTAGGGTGACTTTATAAATGAGTCTAATTGCATTTGCTTGCTGAAACAGAACAACTTAATGGCAGTGCAGTACGAATAGTACATAGGATTGTTGTTTTCCCTCAAGTCACAACAAGTTTCACACCAAATATTATCATACGACATTGCAACTTTGATTCCAGAGGGATAAATATAGCTCTCTGAATGGTAAGGCTTAAGCATGACTGTACACAAAATCTGCTATTCAAATTTAGAAATAGAAGTCTTCTATTTCTTTTAAGGTAGTGTAAACTATAAATATTCTGTTAAGATAGACAGAAAAAACAAATAAGTATTGTAAACAACATCTTGTGGAAAGCTCTAAAATGTCCCTACAGGAATTATGCCCTGCCTCAACCAATATTTTTCCTATAAGATATCTCCCTTGACAGATGTTGCCAATGACTTGATATCATGGTATCGCTACTTTGGAATATTGGTGAAGAAGTAGACAATTTAAATTTATTGGTGGCAGCAGGATGCTACAATGGTTTTGTTCTGAGAATCGGAAATGGAATTCTTCCAGAACAAAATTGGTAATGTAACCTTGGAGCACTTTTTCTAGAGTCTTCTGTGATCAGATGAAAGCCAAGTCAATGCAGAGGCAGAGGAGATGGTTTGGAAGAATGAAGAGTCTATTTACAATTCAATGTGACACTTGCCTTCTGGTCCTGCTTCTCCAATCCTGGGAGAGCTATTTTAGCAAGAACTGCAAAGGGCTGTGGAAGCAACTCTGAAACCTGAACAAGGTTTTCAGATTCAAAACTGTTTCAACTTGTACTCCAGGAATGTTCTGTGGGGCCATGAGATGCAGGCTGGAAAATGTACAGCTGAGTACAGCTTTCACCTCCACCTTGCTCAGAACAGTCAATGAAACAAGTAGGAGGGAGTTTTCCTGCTCCTGATGAGTCTGTGTAATCACAATACACAGAAACACATCCACTGTGATTCCAAAGTTCCTCACAACATGAGGAATGTTGGCAGCATTTGTATTCTAGGCATGACAAGCCAGGCTCCCCTTGGAGAGAAAAGGCATGATGTCTGCTTCAGGGAAGATGTATGGAGCAAGGCAGGCATGGAAGCTCCTACAAACTAGCAGGGGAGCAGAGGGAGATGTTTGAAGACATTTAAAAGCCACAGTATTCTGGGCCTGGATCTTCTGCATCAAAGTAATAGATGTCAGTTTAATTCTGACCAATTGCCTTTTATTTTATAGCAGGATTTCCCAGTTTCTTTTCAATGACTCATAATTGATATTTAAAAATCTTATCCTCCAGCTCCATTGCTCAAGCTGAGCATCATCAAAGAACATGAAGTATGATTCTCTCTGGCTCCATTACTGACACCATATACTTTCTTTTGGAAGCATTTAAATATTTATTTGTAGGCCACAGATTCTTTCACTTGGTTGTAGCAGAAAACAAAAAAATGTGACCATCTATTGACAAAGTAGTAGAGACACATTTGTCTTGCAAAACTATCAAAGTAACCTTTAAGACCAACTCCTCAGAACAGAATTCCTGACTCAAAATTGAAATAGTCTAAAAAGAAAAATTCATTCTTCTTAAACCCAACCCCGAGCTTCCAAAGAGAAAGTTGGAAACTGGGATAATCATACACTACTTACGGGGGAAACCACAGCATTGCAAATAACCCTCATGCACTAATGCTCCAAGATCAGTCCTCTGTAATGCAACAGTGTCAAGGTCACAAGTCACATGTCTCCAGGTCTGTTCTCTTCATTCAGCTATCTGGGTAAGACACTGCTGAAAAGGTTTATGGTAATTGCAACACCAGTCTTACAAGTATCTATTCTAGTGCCAAAACTACCTCTTTCTGCCTCCTGAGCATTCCCAAAGATTTCTCCACTTTATCGATCGTTGAATCAGGAACCACAACTCTACTATACATTCCTTCTTTCTATAACTCACAAAATGAAGGGATGATGAGACGAGAAAAGAAGTATTGCCACAGCCAAGAAAAATGAAAGGGTTTATTTTCAATCATAAATACTTGAAAAAAATTCATGTTTAATCCTGTAGCTAAAGTTCCAGTTATGTGGAGAGATCAATTTCCTTGATCGATTCATTGTTTTCCACGGAGGCCAAAAACTAGGAGACTGGTTTTTGCTGGGAACACTGTGCTTTTATGAATAGGAATAACCAAACTCAAAGTCACTGTGAAATTTTACAGATGCTTTCCATTCTGGTTTCTAGAAAAGTGGGAGCAGCAGAAATCACATTCTAGATATTCAAACTCTAGACAAGCCAGAATGATCAACTTACAGTATCATTTCCACATTTGGTGGTAACTAGCCACTTCCCAAAGACACAGACCTCCGTTAACTTACCAAGCTGCAAATCATACTCTGATCTGGCTGCATTGTGAATAATGAAGTGTCCTGGGGCTGAAAATGAGTAGAAAACAATGTTTAAAAAGATATTGAAATTAGCTATCATTAATTGTGTCAATAAATACATTTCAAATTTCAAAGGTTCCATTTTAAATCACTGAAACAAAAATGAAAAGAAAGGGTTGACAGTGGGGCTGGAGAGGTGGCTCGGTGGTAGAGTGCTTGCCTGATATATGCGAGGTCCTGGGATTGATCCCCAGCACCGCATATGCAAATAAATAAAGGAAAAACACAACAAAACAAGATGAAAAAATTAACACAATATCTCTGTCCATCCCCTCAAGTAAGGGTTAACAGGAGCCATTCTAAATAAAACTACTGGTTAGTACAACACTATGGGAGTCCTAAAAGTAAAGGGCAGTTGGTTTCAGGGGCATCTTTCTTACACAGATTCTCTTCTGGATGTGGACAGTAAATCTGAGTGACTTTATACCAGAAATTTAACTTTCAAACTTCTTAAATGATGGCAGTGCAATCTCACCACATCACTGCACTGTAAGGATTATCTATGTGCTCTAAGTGAAAACCTTTATAAAATGTGTTCATTGACCTGAACTGGGGAAACTAAATGGAATAGTGGTCTATCAAAGAAGGCTCATCGCCCACTGCACTGGTAACCAACCTCTGTCCCATCAGGGTGGGAGACCAAAGAAGCTCTTCCAGACTCTCTGAATACCTCAAAGGGAAAAAATGCCTGAAGACTCTGACTTCAGGGGCTCCCCAACAAAAAAGAGGGTTCCGGTGACTTTGGGTTAAAAATGGTGGGTTCAACATGTGACATTACCTCTCTTACCTACAGATCTAAACAACAGTAAATGGATTATTTTTTAAAAAGCATAAACCTACAAGGACAAGAAAAATTAGAATAAATAAAACTAACAAAATTTGACATCAGAAAGCCAATGAATAAAGTATTATAACTTGATGGATTCAAACAATTTAAATCAAAGGTGATGACCAATATGTCAATAATCAACCCAATTCATTGCTCTCAAACGAGCAAGGATTAGAAGCGTAAGCATAAGTAACCAAAGGAAACAGGAGACAGAGGAGTGCTGAAGACCAGGGGAATTGGTTGAAAGTCTATTAAAAAGTAACTAAATCTCAAAATACTCTCACCTACTCTGAAAACCAAGCTATAACCCTTCCTACCGAGCAGAAGACTTGAGGTTAATTCTGCTGATACTGTAAGAGTAGAATTCTGGACTGCAGGACAGAGGAGCATAGTAAGAAAGTAGAAATAATAAGGGAGCATTTACAGAATAAGTTTTGATGACAAGTGGCCTTCTATCTACACCTGCCCATCTTCCTGTTCACTTTCATTACAGTATAGCCAGGTTTACATTCCTTAAACAGGAGACCACGGGAGTCTTCCTAAGAAGTCTGTCCAGCTAAAAAAAAATTTCTAAAAAATCTGACATCAGGAGCTCCTCAACAAAATATATGAGCTGAAAAATCCTACAACAATGCCCATAGTCAATGAGGCCTATCTACCTGTATAAATTTCCAGTCAGTTTTTATCATCCTACTTTAAATATGAATATTCAGTCAAGATTCCAGACATTTGAGAAAAGTCTCAAATATAAAATGGAAGAACTCAATTTAAAAACTGCAAGTAGAAGAAACAACGACTTTGCAAGAAAAAACAGTTTCAAAAATGATTATTAACACCCTCAGAAATATTATGGAAGATACAGCACTCGTGACAGAAGAGGGTGTTACTGAAAGATGCGTATGTGGGAACAAGAGTGCTTAGAAAATGAATAACTTACAGGATGAAAGATCTGTTGGAAGAGGTGGAAATCAGAGAAAGTGGAGAAAAGTTATGGAGAAAAGGAAATGAGAGGAAAGAGTAACTGGACTAGCTCAGGAAAACATCATATGAAAAAGTGAAGCAGTACAGAATGAGAGAAAAAAAGCAAAAGAGAGAAATCATCAGCGAAAAAATAATTTTAGAATTCTCTCAAACCAAAAGATGTAAACTTTTGGATTAAGAGAGCCTAATACAGCAGATGGAAACAGATTCAGATTACAATCCATCATTGTAAGATTTAAGAAACATTGAGATTAAAAGAAGATTCTTCAGTTCCAGAGAAAGAGAGACTGACAGTGTGTAAAGGAAGGTGAGAGGAGAGGAAGGTTCAGAAGGAAAAAAAGAGGGAGAAAGAAGGGTTCTTACAAAATTTCGAGAAACATAATGAATTTTTCAATGGCAACACTGAGAACTGAGTGGAGCAATGGCTTTAAAATTCCAAGGGAACAGCAATTTACAACTTCTAATATAATATCCAAATTAATGGTTCATTAGAGATAAAGACATTTTCAGATGTGTAAGCTCATGCATATATACCTCTTGTACAGATTTCCCTCAAGAAGCTGCTGGAGGATATACTGTGCCCAAATGAGGGATTAGAATACAAATGAGGATGACTTGCACCCAGAAAGCAGTGGGTGGACAGCAGGGAGGGATGAAGACCATCCCAGGATAAACATCACAGGAGAGCAGCAAACTAAGCAGACCAATCAACAGGAAAACACACAAGATCCCCAATCACATTCTAAAGGAAAACAACAATTACAGCCATAAAAAAAAATATTAGCATGAAATGAAATGTAAACTTCACAACTTGCCTGTTAATAGCATTTATGTCATTAAAATATTGCCACAGATTGACTGGATGACTGTGATGGAACTCTATCAGAGGAAGAGTCAGATGCAGAAGAGAACTGGGGGTAGGAGTGGAAAGCACTGTAATTTCTCACCTTCCAGAGAAAAGTCAATACATAATGCTTTAGAAATCAAGAAGGAGCCTTAAAAACCACCCATGCACACATATGGGGTGAAACTATAGAATGTCCAAAAACATAGCTGAAAATAGTTACATCTAAGAAACAAGAAATGGATGGGGTATATGATAGTCTGAAATTTTAAAACTGAAGCCCATATAAAATTTCATTATTTTTAAAATTATGTGTATTAATAACAGTTAGAAATACAAACTTGAAACAATGAGGACAGAATAATGATGCCTATGACTCAACCTTCATCTCTTCTGAAGATGGAAGAGATGCATTGTTTCACCTTTGTGACTGTGTGCATCTGTTTTTGAGTGTAGGTGTGTGAGTGGGTTTTACCTTTTTATAGGTAACATGGGGAAAAATAATGAAAATCTTAGATAATTCTATTTATGAATATATTATGAATCTATTCTAATCCCTAATTATCTAAATAATTCTAAATTATAAATATAAATTATAAAATTATTAGAAACTGCGTATGTCTGACATTCTGACACAATTCATTCATCACAGACAAGCCTGTTTGAGGTCACACTTTAAGAGGTCATCAGAACCAAAGCCAGGGAGTTGATAAACACGTGGTTACACCTGGCTACCTGTTGGGACCTACAAAGATGATGGGGCAGTCCATCTTGTGGATTGTCCTTCTCAGACACCCAAGAAAAATGCTGCCTTATTAAACAGTCAACACTTGGTTTCTGATCTTCCAATGTCTCCCTTCTGGAGAATCTCTCAGAGGTAAGGCTCTGAGTATGAATTCTTCGTGACTCCTCTACAGAACATTAGAAGGTTCCAACTGGCTCCTAAAAACTTCTGAGTTTCTAAAGATCCATCTCCTTAGTTCAAAACAATCCTCTCTCCTCTTTTCCCACAGCAGGATCTGGGTGTGTCTCAGATCAGGACTCATTCTAATTACTAGTAGCGAAATTGGCAGAAAGTAAAGTCCATAGTATAACTAAAAACATGAATAACATCTAGCTGAAGTCAAGGAACACTTAGAATGTGCTGGGTTGCTGGGCTAAGTGCCCTGTAGGCATAACCCATCACAACAATACTACAGTGTTGCTAGTATTCTGTCTTCACTACATAATTTGTAAGCAGTGAGGTCAAATTTTGTACTGACACTCTAAATCATCATACTCAACCCATGGCATAGATCCACACTGAAAAAATTGGCAGCATTCTCAACACTTAGATCTTGCTAGAAAACAGATTCCTTACCTGGGTGAATCCATTAAATGAACCACCAGAAGCCTAAACAGAAATAGAAACCACACTGTGTTATTTTTTCCATCATGTTGATGAGATTAGTAAATATCCATTAGACAAATTCAAGAGTAATGACTACCACGAATTTTAAAATAATACCAAAGCTTGCCGTGCATGGAAGTGCATAGGAAATGCAAAAGGCCATGCTGTATTATTTTAAATAGGCTGACAAAAAATGAAAGATTAATTTTACAATTTTTGCTGGTATGTGGCTCAATGCTAAGGAAAATCTACTTTTTCAATAATGAGAAGATGATTAAAGAGAAAAGCTATGAGGGATTAAGTAGTTCTCTTTTCCAGTCGTTCATAAAATCTGGAAGGAGCTTTTCAATCATTTCAATAATCCATCATTTTGATGAACAGCAACTATATGATACTAGTTTCAGTGGGTCTGGGTGGACATGTTTCATGTGTTCTTACTGAAGTAGAACCACTTTAGAAATAGTAAGCACATTTGTCCTGCTTGTGACTTAGCACAGTTTTAGCGTTAAGCAAAAATAAAAGTAAGAAGAATGAACTCAGAAAAATGGGATGGCAAGATAAAGTTCTCATTAATTCCCAAACTTATCCTGCTTTTACGGGATTTTTTTTTTTGTCAACCTATTTGTGTTTGGTTTGCACAGAGTTCAAGAGGTACATGACAATCTGTCAAGGAGATCGATCAGACCCCCAAGAAGATAGTGATGGATAATGAAGTAGGTAAGAGACATTAGGAAAACAGATCCTACGGAAGTCTTTGGCTAGTCTATGCTACATACTGGGGTAAGTACCTCATCTTTATCAGCCTCTATTTCTTGGTACAACAATCCATATCTCTGGTTAGCAATTTCATCTTCAGATAAATCTGAGTTGTTGATGCCATTCTCTCGGGAACCATCAGAACTCTCAGTGCTACTGTTCCAGGATGTTCCCAGAACCAAAGGTCCAGCTATCTCCTGACTTTGTTCAGCGCAGTTAGTAATAGCTTGTTCCCCACTTACACCTGCTAGAAAGCTGACCTGTGGTTCTTCTTTGCTCTCAACCATATTTAAATATTCCCAGCAATTATCTAAGCCTCCCATATCTCTGATAGGCCAGTGGTTATTAGAATCCAGCCAATCTGCAAACCCACTTGCCTGGCTATCTGGTATATCAGAGAATTCTGAAACATCTATATCATTCACTTCTGAATTTAAGGTTGGCTGCCAGATTTGACCTGGATTGGTTTTCACAATTTTGGACAAGTTAATGGAAAAATAATAGTTACCAGTTGCAGTACTTTTAGACCCTTCTATTAATGAATCTTTTCCCTTATGTGAATACTTATCTCTTTTGTTTGCATCAGTTTCCAGGGAATAACCAGGGCTCATCCTGGACTGAACTGATACTTTCATTGATAAAACAATTTCTTGACTTTTATCCCTGTTGTATCCAGGAGTATTTAATATATTCTCACACTGAATTTCTTTAGCATCTGCATTGATTGCCCTGAACTGAGTGATATATTATTGCATGGTTGGAAGGGTATATTAAATTTTTCTTTATGTCTTTTCTAGCTGAATCCCATGCCACTGGATCAGCAACTTCAACATTAGATACAGAGTTGGTTGGGAGAGGCAGATTCAAGATATCTGCTGGATTGGCAGAGCCTTCTATATTTTCACAATTATTGGTTATTACTTGAAATCTATCATGTGGCCCTCGGTCTCTGTTACCTAATTCATCTGCCATATCCACTCTTTCCATGTCATTTTCTAATAGGTCAGTTTCCTCAAAATAATTTTCGTAGGTTTTTATACCTTCTTTACAATTCACTCTTAGATCTTTCCTAGTTTTCCCTTCGCTAATTGTGAAGTCCTCCTGGTCTTGCTCTGCTACTGTTTTGGAATTTTCTCCTGCTTTGTTTCCTGTACTTTTAAATACTTTCTCTTCAAATCCCTCTGTACCATCTACTGCCTTGGTATCAACAGCTCCAATGTCTACCTGTTGACACGTCTCCAGACCTGCCCACACAGAATCTTCTGTCTTCTGCTTCTCTTCTTCTTTATCTGACTTTTTAATATCTTCATGACCTTCTTTGAGCAGACCAGCTGCTTCCATGGCTGGCATCTCTGAGTCAAGATATTCACATGGCTGTTCCACCTCCAAAGAAGCAATAGCAACTCCAGCCCTGGACATGGGCTCTTGAGACAATGGTTCATTTCCACCTGGAGGGGCTGGCCCCAGGACATGCTCACCCTGTTTGGCTACAGTGGACCAGTCGGCAGAAGAAAGTGTCATGGTAGCTAATCCCATGTCTTGCTCTGCTTCAGAAAGACATGCAAAGTCTTCTTGAGACCCACTTGGGGTAATTTCCTGGCTGATACTGTCTGTACTAGCATCAGGGCCCCAAATAAATGCACCTATATCATTTTGACATCTTTGAATTTCTTCGGCCAACCCACTGTCTGGAGTTTCCTCCATGATCAGGTTACACAGGGAAAGACTTTTTGAAGAATCAGTCTTTAAAGTATGCAGAAAAGCAAAGAAAAAAAATTAAGATGAAATAGACCATGGCAAGATATGATGAGAAACACAAAGCTCTTCAGTAAGGTAGCAGCAGTTAAACAAAACTAGAAAGTGTTTAAATTATTTGGCTTAAGATTAAATCTATGACTAGCAATGCAATATGAGGGGAAGTTCATTCTAAAAATCACCTTATATATAAAAATATTAAATATTTTAAAATTCCAGAATTTTCTGGATATTTACCTACCGGTTGTACCAAATCAGTGCTTGTCTATATGCATCAAAAAAGAAGAAGAAAAATAATAAGGCAAGGATAGAAAATTCACTGGCAAATTAAAGTCTCATGTTATCCCTAGATAATATTATGCTGAAGGCTATGGCTTTTACTGGTTTGAAATTCAATTTTACAACTGATTTTGTGATAGGAAAGATTTTTGTTGTAAAATTGTTTAAGGCTACTGTGGAAAAGATTTAATTAAAATACACAGTCTCTGCAATGTTCTAACATTAGCAAGGACGGTTTATGGCCAGTACATGACTTCTGCTTTAGCAGATTCTGAAATGCAAAATTTCAAATAAACAAGCAATTCTGAGAACACTAAAAAAGATCAAGCACTAGAGGTCAAGAAATTATACAGTATTATATACTCTGAGACGCAGCATCAGAACTACCCCAAACCCATCTTTCACTTGCTTCTGAGGTAGGTCTGTAGACAGAAAATGATCTGATATTAAAACACTCTGACTCCCTCAAGCATTCTCTTGATGTTCTTCCCTCAACCTAGAAGTCATTTTCTGTACACAAGGAAAAATCCATGGGACATTGCAAGTATTGAGAACTATGCGCCATTATGTTCAGAGAGCCATTATTGTGCATTCTTGTGCCATTCCAAGCAAATCTGTCCTCTGAAATAGTCAGAAGCTCCTTTTATCTATCTTCTTGCTCACCATACCTCTACCAGGTAAGCAAGAAAAATGTGTTAAAGCTCCAACTGAAGATATGAAATGTGGGAATTAAAAAAAACTAATAACTTTGCATTATCCCCTTAATCTCCAAGAAAATTAACGTAGAGTTGAGGCTAGCCTTCAAACACTCTGAATGTCAATCCATCCATCGCTTTTTGTGAACACATAAGAAAAACCAACTCACTACAAAACACCTTAGTCACAAGTGGTTTCAACCTTTGCTCTTCTCTTGAGAGCTTTCCCTGATGCTCCAAGAATCCTAAAGAATGCAGTATAAACCTACTGCTGCATAAAGGAAGAAGACGGTCATCCTTTTCTTTAAAGCGGAAAAAGTAACAATGTCATTTCAGAATACCAGGCCTACTAAAAAAAGAAGAATCCATGAAACAAGTTGAGTTCTTAGACCACACAACCAGTTTTTCCAAGACAAAGGCCCTACCCTAAGAGATGCCAGGCTTGATATAAAATTGATCTCCCAATTTTACAGTACTAATGCAGCACCACAAAGCTCTGTTCCTATCTGTTTTCCACTCCATATTCTAGAAATGCTCATCCTTGAATATCAG